>BGPR01005508.1:0-29953 GCA_013235015.1 Araneus ventricosus | reverse complement strand
AATTCTCCCGTCTCCCTCCCCCCCGGGTTGTAACCTAAAAGACCGTTTGTAATTAACCGCCCAGTTTTTTCCATGGGGTTATTTTTGGAACCCCCGTTTGGGTTGGGTTCCGTTTTTAAGGTGCGGAACCCAACCCAACCGGGGGTACCAGAATAGACCCCCAAATCGTTTGGTTACAAATTTAACCGCCATACAAATCTTGGATGTCGATAAAAAGGATACTCGTCTCTTCCCTGGCGTTGGTCCGAAAAATAATTTTTAAAAAAATTTAATTGCTCTGGCTTTATTATTCTTAATTAATTATAAAGAATAATTTTGGCAAACTTTTCACTAAATTTGGCTCTTACTTTAAATAAACATTGAACGCTACAACAATAGAAATATTAAATTTAAAATTTTCAAAGTATTCTTAAGGTATAACAATAAAAAACACCACTTTAAACAGTAATTAACATCTTCAAAGAGCGTGTTGAATTTTTAAAGATTCCCATTGACGAAGCATCACGCCGGAAGTTGGTCGGCATAGCAGAAGTTCCACATTATGCCAAATAAACAAAAGAGAAAACTCGTCCCTTCCCTGGCGTTGGTCCGAAAAATAATTTTTTAAAAAATTTAATTGCTCTGGTTTTATTATTCTTAATTAATTATAATTATTGTAAATTTAATAATATTGCTTTTTCTTAACTTGGAATTTATAATCTTTCGTTCATAACTTTGCCCCCCCCCCCCGCCATGATAAACGAATTTGAACGGTATTATTCAAAAGAATTTAAATAAATCCGATTTTTTGTAAGACTGAACTGAAATGAAAAGCGTGCTAGACATTGTTTGTTTATGCAATGCATTTGTTTTGTTTTAGGCTGAGGCCAAATTCTGTCCCTTTCTCTTGAACTGGTTTTGACTCTATTGGATACTAGGAGACAAAAGCCCTGGCAGCTATAAGTCTCAAACCCTACAACAAGTTCAAGCTGAGGCCAAAGGCTTTTGAGTACACTGGGGATAACAGCCTTTTTTGCTTCAAATCCCATAACTATATAATTCAAGAGTACACTGGTTCTCGTCTGAAATTCATTGTTTCAGAAAGCATATAAAAAGCTATTCGAAATTTTAGCTGAGAAAACTTTCGTCAGATTTTGCTTCCCTATTTGAAAGACGAAAGAAGTAATGTACTGTGTTCAATATTAGCATTTTAAAGTTATGTATTTTATATTGATTTCCATCTCATGAAACATACATAACTATTTTTACAAATATTGATGAAATTGGTATTATGAAATTAAATTATAAAATTGCAAATTACGAAAAACTACTTCACATTTGTATCTCAATTTTATTTATTATTTGTTTCAGAATGTCGTGTGCATGAAACTTAATGAAAAATAAGAGAGATTGAGATTTTTCTCAGTTACAATTTTATGTTGCTTGCATCTTTTTCGAATAACCTCTATGTCCTAGAACAATTTTACATAAAAGAAAGGAAGACCTTGGAGATAAATTCAGCAGTCAAAAATATTTCGGAACTATTCAATTTCCAATGTGTATTAATTCAAATTAAGGGGAAAATATATCCTTGTGGTTGCAATGATTACATTGTTGCTGGTGCCCCAAATGTATGAGTTACATTCTGTCATTAGAGTATTTCAGTTTTCTATAGTTTAATAAGAAAGGAAGCATCTCAGAAACTGTGTAAAAGAAATCATGTATTTAGATGGACAAAAAGTGAAGGCAGTGTGTGCAAAACATGCAGTGAGAAGCAAAATCATGAATTCAGATACTTGCTGAACAAAAAGTGCTCATGCTTGCCACATATGTAGCACATCAATTGGGTTAATGTGTTCTTTAAAGTTACATTTAAGCATTCATACGAATCCTAAAACTTATGAATGTAGAACTTGCAAGAAGACTTTCTGTCATAAGAGTTCTTTTCAAAAACATTTATGTACTCGTACACTCACTAAGGGAAAACATCATGTTTGTCTGGAATGTAACCAAACATTTATTGACAGATACAGTTTAAAAAGGCATTTGCTTATTCATACAAAAAAAAAATCTCATGTATGTGAGATATGCAAGAAGGCATTTACTCAGAAATCCACTTTAAAAACTCATTTACGTACTCATACTAAAGAAAAGCCCTATATATGTGAGATATGCGAGAAATCTTTTAGTGTAAAGTCCGTATTAAAGAAGCATTTAGTTACTCATACAAATGAGAAATCATATATATGTGAAATATGCTGTAAAACATTTGCTCAGAGTAATTGCTTAAGAATTCATTTACTTACTCATACAGATGAGAAACCTCATATCTGTGAGTCATGTGGAAAAGCATTTTCTACCAAGACTGATTTAAAAAGGCACATATTTATTCATACAAATGAGAAACCTCATTCATGTGAACAATGTGGAAGAGCATTCTCTATCAAGTCTAAATTAAAAAGACATCTCCTGATTCACACAAAGAAAAAGCCTCATGTTTGTGAGGTATGCAACAAGGCATTTGCTGTTAAAAGCAATTTAAGTACTCATTTACTTATTCATACAAAAGAGAAACCTTATGTGTGTGAGATATGTGGAAAAGGTTTCACTCAAAGTGGTAATCTGAGAAGACATTTTCAAACTCATTTGGACTGCCAGCCTTAAGTATGTTTATTTTACAAAAATTCTAATTTGAAAACACTATATGCACATACATTTGCTATGGAAAGCATACATGTAATCCTCTTTGACCATTTTTGATATTAAAAGACAGATACTTAGAAATTTTTTTTATCTGATAACTTGTAATGCTGCATTACTTTTATATTTGTTATTACTAGAAGTGGTTTCAACTACAAAGTGTAATTAATGATGTCAATTTCAAATGTGTTAAGTCAAAGAATATTATATTTGTCTATTAATTTCTGTATGTACAATATATTTTTAATCACAGTTTCTTGATTACTCAGATTTTTCATTATATTACTCTGTGTAACCTTATTTTGTTCTTTTATTTTTCATAAATTGTCTAGAGTACTTTGTTTGATGGGCAGAAAAAAATGTTGTCCATAAATTATCACAGTTTAAGAAAGTTTTGCAAAATATAATAAAATACAGATCTGTGAAGATGAGAGTTGTAACTTTTCGAGGCAGGAACTATTTTGTTTCATATTAACATGCCTCTTTCAAAAAAGGTCTGCAACTTTTGAAGTGAATATAAATTCTAGCATTAATCCTAACTCTTTATTTTACTATCTGTATGCTTTCAAGGAATATCAAAAAATATTTTCAGATAATTTCTTTTTCAATCAATAACTGTGATGGAATTTTTAAAACTTATTTTGGTTTGTTCTGCTGTACAAGAATGGCTCCAACTTATAACTTATTTAGAGTTTTAGCAATTTCATTTTTTTTTAATGTTGATAGTATTTCATCCTTTCTATATATAATTTTTGTTTTTAATTTTATAACTGTCTGTGCATCTGTTTACAAAATATCTGCATCTGTTATAAAATCTTCGCTAAATCATGTTCATTTTCAATTGACATTTTTGATGAAATTAATATCATGAAAATGGTAAGGTATAATGTAGGTACAAAACACCTGTTTTTAAGTACAGCAGAGTTTTTACAGTTACATTTTTGATGTTTGTATCTTTCAAAAAATTCTTGAATGGTAATTTTTAATTTTCATTGGTGTTCTAAAATACAGGTTGAGGCAAAATGATTTTGAAGCTTTTGTCAGCGACAGATAATTTCTGTATTTATTTGAAATATATATGCTTCAAGAGGTAATATATTCTAGTTTTTAATGCAAATATCGCAGATGTTCAGTATGTGTTCCTTCTATAAAATGGCCTTGCTCTTTTTCTAGTGTCAATTCTTTCTAAATCTTCTGTAACATGTATCTGTCTATGCTTCTTTCTTACTAAAGTTCAACAGTTTTTTGAGAAAATATAGTGGTGCACCTTCTGGTTGTAGAATAAAGCCAGACAATTTGTCTTATAGCTTTAGCAGAAAACATAATTAGAGCTCCTTGAGATGTACGAATCCTGTCATAGTAGCTTCACATACATATACAAAAAAACTATTGACCCTCAGTATGAATTGTCTGGCTTAATTCTACAACAAGATGGTATACCGTTGCATTTTCTTTCAGGAGTGTGCAACTACTAACACATAACCACATTGGTGGATTGATCACTCAGCTGACCAAGAACTTCATTTTGACTACAACAATCTTGGATTTCTTTTTGTGGGATTGTTTGTGGCTTCTTGTCCTACAACCATCATTTTTACAAAAGCCCGTATCACAGCTGCTGTTGCCATCACTGATAGCAGGGCCAGAATACTGCACAAAACACTGAAAACACGAAAGTCCTAAGAATAATGTTGTGAAATTTAAACAATACTTAATTTTAATTTGAGTGGCCGCGGTGGCCTAGTGGTAAGGTCTCGGCTTTGGGGCCGGAGGGCTCCAGGTTCGAAACCCGATTCCACTGAAGATCCGCCGTGTATGGGGCCTGTTGCACGTTAAATCATACGTAGTGGTCAAACGTCCTCCCGTTGGTGTGGCGTGGAAGTTTGGAGAGGGGGGTGCCAGCTCAGGTGTCGTCCTCGTCATCTGACCGAGGTTCCAAATTACGAGGTCCGTCCCAAAATAGCCCTCGTGTTGCTTCTAAACGGGACGTTAATATAACTAAACTAAACTAATTTTAATTTGAATACGTTCAAGTACATGGTCCTAGTAAATCAAATGAAAGCACAAAGATTTTACTGAAAATACCATAAAAAAATTTCAACCCTTCAGGGCCCTCCAAGAATGTGAGGGTCTCTAGGCAGTTGCCTATTTGATAATCCAGCCCTGATTGACTGAGGGCCGGCATCTCATTGGCAAGAATTGCTTTACAGAGTGCTCCATGATAGCAACGGAGAACATATTAAACATCTTGGATACTTGCATTCAAAACTTGAATATATTACCTTTTGAAATATGTATATTTCAAATACTACTGCAACTACCAGTTTTATCTGGAGCAATCATTCTAACTTGCTGTGTATTTCAAAAAAATATCATATTGCAGGAAGTTAATCTTAATCATCTGGTGTTGTATGAGACATGACACATTTCTGCGGAAACACGGATTTCAGCTTTTTCGTCATCGAATCTTATCATTTTTGGGATCGATGCAAATCTGCATTAAAATTTTTGTTAATGTATTGGAAGGTGTGGGGTGCTCAAAAGATGCAAGTAGCACACAAACAAAAATTTTGCAGTGTGAGCACATTCAACATAATATCAGATCTGATAAATAAAAGATCTGGAAGAATGCACATTGAAACATATTTTTCAATTCAGAATGTTAAATACAAAATGATGAGCAAAGGGAAGTCTGCTGTTGAGTATTTTAGAAAAAGGATTTTTTGCATGATGCAAATAGTATAACACGTGGAAAAATTTAAAGTCATCAAGTAAATGCTACCAGGAGGAACTTGATAGTAAGAAAATATCAATAGAGAAAAAAAATAAAGAAAAAGCCCCCATCAAAGAAAGAGAGCAATAAAAAATTTGAAAATGGAGGGAAATAGCAGACTGAAGCATAAAATAAATCTTGAACTGTTAGTTCAAAAAATAAAAAAAAAGGATTAAAAATAATATATAAATGAAAAATGTTTTCACATGGCAATACTTTATAGTGAGATAATTTTTACCAAAGTTTATAGTTAAACTTACTACGCAATTCAATTTTTCTTCCATTAATTTTCTTTTATATAGTAATTCTATGATATATTTAACATCTCAAGTATTTTTTGTATTAATTTTGTTAATCAATTAATCACACTTATTTTATTTCTTGGTATTTATGTTTGGCACGATTCATTATTTGTGAAGTTCAGCTTTTTTTGTTCCAAGCCCGTGTCATGTCTGTTGTATGCAATCAATTATCTCTAGTTTAATGAAGGCACTATATTTCATAACAATTAATTTCATTAATCATTTGCTGGTTCTGAGTGCAAAGACACACATGAATTGCATACATATGAATATTATTTTATTCAAATGAAGTGAATAGATTTCTGACCTTCATATTCATCTATTCTAAATAAATATATTTGGAATAAAAAAGTAGTATCCAAATCAAAGTTCATATTTTCAGGCCCTGTCTGGCTAACAATGAAAGTATGTATTTAGAAGCATTTTCGCTATTTTTAAGAATTGGAATTTTTATCATGATTTACAATATTTTATGAAGCAAAGAGGTATGCCTTTTAAGAGACATGATCATTTTTGATTTGAAAGTACAATTTCATTTGATGAATTTTCAATCTTTGGGTTTGCCTTTGTGCTGCTTTCTCTAATTAAAGAAACAAATTGAGTGCATTAAGACTAAATATTAATATTACAATTATTGGAAATTTTACCATGACATGAAAGATTGAATAAAGCAATTATACCTCAGTCTTTTTTTATAAAAACTTAAACATTCAAGATATTTAATGTTCAAAAGTCATTTTTTCGATAAGCTTTCAAACTTAGTATTTGTATTTAAAATTTAATCTTGTGAATGATAAATATTTTGTTGAATTGAACTCCATTTGATATTGGCACAAATTAGAGTTGTCATTGAGCTTATTAAATAGAAAAGTGGTGCAGTTCATATTATTTTCACATAATTACATTGGGAAAGAGTTTAGCTTAGGGCAAGAATGTATTGTATAGTTCTGCAGTCAATTTATTTCAGAAGTATTTCATGTCATTTATATTAATTAATACTCATCAGAAAATCTAGCCCAATAATACTCATATTTATTGTATGCTAGTGGATACTTTGACAAACATCATTCATGCACCATTAAAGCAGGAATCAAATTCAAAAGAAAATTTTGTCAGTCATATATGCATCAAATTACTTGCAATCTTGACACACATTTATGTATTCAAAATAAAAAGAAAACCTTTCCATGCGAGATTTGTGATAAATCATTTACTAAAAAGTGTAATTTAGACATTCATATGAAAGAAAGACCAGGTAATGCAAGAAAACATTAATTGTTAAAAATAATTTAAAACCTCATTTGTGAATTCTTGCCAAGGAAAATATCTTATGGATGTGATTCCTGTGGTGAGGCATTTAGACATTGTTTCACTTTAGAAATGCATTTATTTTCCATACAAGAAATAGATATGATGTTTGAAAAATCTGGGAAAAGGGTTCAATTTGAAAATCGAATCTGCAAAAGCATTTGCTTTATTCAGGAGAGGAGCTAAATGTTAGACTTCATATAAATTACTTCTTTTTTTTTTTCTTACCAGGAGGTAAAAATTAATTTCAAGTTATAGAACTCGGAAATTTCCTTTAATTAATTGAATAGATTTTACTCCTTATCAAATGTTACATTGGTTTTTTTGAACAGAAGATCAACTATATGTAATGATGTCTGAAAAGAATTAGAAGTCAACATCAATAGAATGAAAGAGTAGTAATTTTGCATTAAAGATGAAACATTTCTAGATAGTTAAATTAGTGTCCCTTTTGTAGGACAATCATTGTGGCACTTTAACTAAAACAACTAAGGATTGTATTATTGTTTTTAATGTAAGAATATGTTGCTTCTTTACCCACTTGCTTTTTAATTATTTTCTCATTCTTAGATTAACATCTCTTTAAGGAGCTACAGTGTTACGGTTGAAGATGGACTTTGAAAATTGTAGTTGATGAGGAAGACGCTATCTGAGGTAACATTTTGCTCTGATGCATCACAATAACTAAGCTTTGACCATCAAGAAAGATTTAAAGGACACAAGAAACCAACGCATGATGCGTTTTTCTGTGGAATGAGTTCCCTTACTTGCTGTCCTCAGATGCAGCCCCTTCCTCCAAAAAGATTTTAAAAAAACATCTTCCAAGAGGGAAAGGCAAACCTGGTCAAACAGCAAAGTCTCAAATTTGTAATCTAAAACTCACGAATTTCAAATCTTGAAAAGATCTGTTGACTATGTGGACATAGCACATTATGATTATATTCCAGAGCCAAATTATCAAACATAGACGGTTCCCAAATTTCTTTAGTTGTATAACATTCTAGTTGATTTCTTAGTCATTTGAACAAAGTTACTAATTGTAAGGTCCCTTTCCAGTATTTCAATGTGCCTCTCTTTTGAAGTCATTAGCATAAAGAATTCAATGAAAACTTGCACGTCATATTCATTACTATATAAGCTCCATGCTTATAAAATTTATAATATTGAAGCAAAGGGGAGAGAATTCTGGATGTAACATTTATCCATTTTCAAGTAGTCTGCAATTGAAACTTCTTTCGCTGAAACTTTTTGTTACCCTGTTTACCAGAAGATGCCATATTAAGTATTTTACTATTAAATTCTAGTATTGTAAACTGATGTATTTTAGTATGGACTGGAATTGACTAAAACAAACATTTATGTGCTTTTGTATTGAAACATCATGGAAATAGCCAACAGTATGAAGTTAAAATTTAAGTAATTATTTATATTGTAAACAAGTTGACTTTGGGTTTGCATTCAACTTTTTTTCATTATTTTAACATCTTGCATGTGCAATCTTTTAAAAATAATTTAAAATTTTTCTTATTTGCAATTTTTTACTGCTTACTCTTTTTACATAACCACTACATCCTAAAATAATTTTTAATTAGAAGATAAAAATTAGTTAATGAAAAATTTAGCAGACAAAATATTTTAGAATTATTCTGTATGCAGTTTGTATTAATTCAGACTTAACCTGAAAAAAATTTATTGTATTTGCAACATTTAAGTGCTCATGGGTTCAAAGGGAAATATGAATCATATATCATCAACAGGGAAGCTAAATTTTGATCATACGATTGGTAAAGAAACATCTCGGAAAACCTGTGAAAGAAATCATATATCTAGTCAGACAAAAAGTGAAACCAATGTGCATGACATGTACAATGAGATGCAAAATCATGAATGTAAAGATTCAGATTCTAACTTTGCTCATGTATGCCATATATGTAGTACATCACTTGGATCGAAATATTCTTTAAAGTCTCATCTAAACAGTCATGCAAATTTCAGACATGACACATTTCCATGGAAACGCAGATTTCAGCTTTTTCGGCATCGGATTTTGTCATTCTTAATTTTCTTTTACATAATAATTCTACAATATTTTTAATATCTCAAGAACTTTTTGTATAAATTTATTTATTTTATTGTTTATTTAATCATACTTATTTTACTTCTCGGTATTTATGTTTGACACGCTTCATTATTTTTGAAGTTCAGCTTTTTTTTGTTCCAAGCCTGTGTTATGTCTGAAGTTTTAAACCTTATGAATGTGAGACTTGCAAGAAAATATTCAGTGAAAAGAGATATTTAAAAAAAACATTTACTTACTCATACACAGACCAAGGGAAAATGTCATGTTTGTCTGGAATGCAACCAAACATTTATTGACAGGCCCAATTTAAAAAGACATTTGTTTTGAATGAATAAGCAAAAGTCTCATGTATGTGAGGTATGCAAAAAGACAGTTACTCAGAAATCCTCTTTAAAAACTCATTTACTTAATCATATTAATGAAAAATCTCATACATGCGAGATATGCAAAAAATCTTTTCGTACAAAAAGTGCGTTAAATACTCATTTAGTTATTCAGACAAAGGAGAAATCTTATAAATGTGAGATTCATCAGAGAAGTAGCTTCAGAGTTCATGTACTTATTCATACAAAGGAAAGACCTTATGTGTGCGGGTCTTGTGGAAAAGCATTTTATTCATCATCTAGTTTGAAAAGGCACATACTTATTCATACAGGGGAGAGACCTTATGTATGTGAGTCATGTGAAAGAGCATATTATACATTGTCAAGTTTAAAAACTCATATGCTTATTCATACAAATGAGAAATCTCGTGCTTGTGAGTCATGTGGAAAAGTATTTTCTACCAAGTATCAATTAAAATTGCACTTAGTTATTCATACAAATGAAAAACCTTACTCATGTGAACATTTTCTTTCAAGTTCAGTTTTAAAAGGCACCTTCTTGTTCACACAAAGGAAAAACCTCATGTTTGAAAGATATGCAACAAGGCATTTTCTGTTAAAAGTAATTTAAAAATTCATTTACTTATTCACACAAAAGAGAAGCTTTATGTGTGTGAAGTATGTGGTAAAGATTTCACTCAAAAGGGCAATCTGCAAAATCTTTTTCCAACTCATTCAGAATACAAGCCATAGACATTTATTATATGAACATACGCAGATTCATATTTTGAACACTTGGCTACTGCAGAGAGTATACATGAAATCTGAATCGTCTAATTTTGGTGTTTGAGTATTGAAACTTACTTCCACAAATAGATATTATTATGTTTTAGCTATTTCAGTTTTACAAATATGCATCCGAGATTAAGTTTTGACAATAAGCTATGTAACTTTTATGTCTTTTATAACTGATGTTTAGAGGGGAAAAAAGTTTCTGGTAATTTCATTGTATACAAGTTATTTTCATCACCATTTTTTGTCTACTCAGATTTTTTATTATTATATGCTATATAATGTAGTTAGATCTTTAATTTATCACATTCTGAAACAATGTGTTTGTTGAACAGAAACAAAATAAATAAATCATTGTTTGAGGAAATTTTATAAGTTATAATAAAATATAGATATGAAGATTAGAGTTGTTTTGGAACTTTTCATGGGAAGATTCATTTTTATTTCATACTTACTGGCCCATTTTCAGAAAGTTCCATCACTTTTGAAGGCATTTGAAATTTTAACATTATTACTAACTAATAATTTTGCTCGCTCCTAATTTTCGAAGGATTCTTCCCAGAAAGTATTTTCATAAAAGTATACCTTTTTCAAAAATATATGTAATGAAATATTTTTTTTTTTACAAATTTTGGATTTTATGTTGCATAGAGAGTGACAGTTGCTATTTACTATTTTAGATTTTTTACAAATACATTTTTGATGACGATTTATTTCATCTTTCTATATGCAGTTTTTGCATTTCATTATTTTGTTTTCAAAGGATACATGTTAGAAAACCTTTTCACCAAATTATGTCTGTTTCTGATAATATTTGTGTCAAAATTTCTTTCATGAAACTGGATAAGTATGGTACACAAGATACCTCTTTTTAACTTCAGCTGTGTTTTTGTAATTGCACTTCTGATGTTTGTAACTTTTCAACAATTACGTTGAGAAGGTTTTGCATTTTATTTCCTTTAGTGTTGTAAAATATGTAATGGAAATTACAAATTACTGAAAGTTAATTTTGAATACAATTTCGAATAATGGATTTTAATATTTTTTATTCATTTTTGGAGACATTATACCATTATTCCTTTTATGTGTCTCTGTATTTTCAAGAGGCAGAGACTTGAGAAAATATTTTCAGAATAGTATATCTTTTTCATTTGATGCTTGTGACAAAATTTCTGAATTTTTCTTTATTATATGAAATTTCTTTCTGTCTTGTACAGCATCACAAATTGAATTATGTTATATAAAAATAGTGTCTGCTTTGAAATATTGTTTTAATAGCTACATTTACGTTAATGTATTTCATCTTTTTATATGCTATTTTTATATTTTATTAATTTATCACATGAGAATTGTACTTTTCTTTGAGTTATTGATGAATTCTTTTGTAAACGAAAATTTAGAAATTTAATATTTTTATGATATTTCATTCAGTCATCTTTTTAGAGATTAATCAATATTTTTATTATGCAATCCCAATGATTTGATGTTACCAGAATCTTTTGAATTAAATAAACTGTTTTCTTTTGTTTCTCAGGTTTTATGTCATTGCATATTGTTTTCATTCCATCATTTTGAGTTTTGTATATATTAGGATACCATCATTAGTGCAATCTTTTAATCAGTATACAACAAAAATATCCAAATATCATGAATTTAGCATGTGAATGGAACAGATGTAATATATATTACAAGATATTAAAATTTAAACTTTTCATGTTTAAATAATATTATTAATAGATTCAGATTAAGACATCTGATGCTATATATCATTCCAAGCTTGTTTAAACTTTAGAGCTTTTAATTAAACAAAACAAAACAAAAATATATATAAATAGGTTTTTATTTTATTTACTTGATTTCTAAGTACATTAACATTCTTCCAATATATTAATATTTATATATTAATATTATTCATTTAAATAATATATATAAGTATTACTCTTGTAAAGTTCTTAAAGAACATATTCTAAATAATGTAGCATATATTGAAACTATTTTCTGTGCAAGAGAAATAGAATTAAAGCTTTTCATAAAAAATTAAATCTACATGGTGAGAAAGTGAACTATCCCCATATTTTTCTTACATCCAAATTTCATAAAAATCCAATTAAATTTAGAAGTGTTATGAATGGGAGTTATAGTTATTTAAAGAATACAGGTAAAATTTTACAACAATTAAAAAACAAAATAATGTGGTTATTATCAATAATAGTTATGAAATTATAAAAGGTATTAAAGATATATATATCTATTCAGTGCATACTTTTGATTTTCAAGATTTATTCAATAGTATAGATATCAAAGATATGGTGAAAATTTTATTACAGATTCATGAAGTTTTTGGCTTAAATAAAGTGATTAATATTAAAAAATATAAAACATTAATAGTTGTTATTTTAAAAGAACATTATATTAGCCTTGACAATAAATTGTATCAACAAATGAAAGGACTTCCACAAGGTGGACTGTTAGTAATGCATTGGCTAATTTATATTTACGCTATTATGAAAAAGAAAAAGTTAATAATTCTTATAGTATGTATACATATATTGACAATTTATTAATATTTACAACAGTGGAAGACTACACACCACGTAATGATTTTCATCCAGATTGGTTGGTTGAGGTTTAATGGCGCAAGAGCCATTTTTGGCTAAACTGCGCCAACCGTTTGGTAGATAAGCCGGATCACGATAATAAAATGTATGGTGTTATATTAAAAAAGGTAGATAAAATTCTAAAATAAATTTGAAATTCATAGTTGCATATGAAAAGATAAAATCATGTTACCAAAAATGGATAGATGAACGATGAAGAGAAAAAAATGGAATTTTTAAAATATATCAGATGTAAAATATGTCTAAAATATCACATGGTTGGCAAAGACCAAATAGAATTCGACCAAGGACGAAATCCATATAGATAAAATGTTTAAAATATTATAGAACTAAACAAGTAAGTTTAAAGAAAACAATTCAGCGTAGGTCATTTGTTTTCAAAATTTTTTTTTAAAAAAAAGCAAACGAAGTACAAAACAAAGAAGCAATAATGCTACCTGTTTTTGTATTTGTTTGCTTTTCCAGGTTTGGAAGAGGGTGGAGGACTGATAACTGCAGGCGAGTCCTCTGACATATTGTATTCCAATGTGTCTCCTTCCGATGCAGAGGAAGAACTCATCTCGGCATCAGATTCCCGAGATTGTAAAACCCTTTTCTCTCCTAATGGGGGAAAAGACATAGACAAGGCCGCAGAAGCAACCAAAGGAGTCGATTTGGTTTCAGAGATAACTGTTGCATTCATTGCTGGTTGCATATTAGAGTTATTTTGTTTAACAAAGGAAGTATGAACTTCACGAGAAGAGGTATAAAATTTTGAAATTTTTTCTGCATTAGAGGTACTTTTTGTTTTAATAGGAGAATCTTTCTTAAATTTTTTACGATTTGTTACAAGTTGGAAACCATTTAAATCAGCTGTAACAGGAGTGGATTCACAATTTGACACTGGAACTGGAGAAGGATTTTGTGCGTTAACTGGAGAGGATGTTATTGTGGTAGAGGCAGAAGGTTTCAAATTAGTACCAGAGGGAATATCAGCTAGGTCCCATTGCGTGGATACGGTAGCGGATATCTTTTTAACCGCAGACGCGTAACTATTGCCAGCTGCCGGGAATTTCGATTTTACGATCTTCCTGGCTTCTGCACAAGAAATTTGGTTTTTAATTTTTGTTGAGACGATTTCTTTTTCCTGTTTCCAGGCAAAACAGTTTCGGGAGAAGGAAGTATGATCGCCCTTGCAATTAATACACTTGTCTTTAGTAGTGCTGTCATGGCCGACTGCTGCACAACGGGCGCATGTCAGTGTCCCGCTGCAAGAAGATTTAGAATGCCCAAAACGTTGGCACTGGAAGCATTTCAAGGGATTTGGTATGTATACTCTAACAGAGAGGCGCATATATCCTGCTTTAATATGCTCGGGTAGTTTTGAAGAACTGAAAGTTAAGTTAAGATGTTTAGTATTCAGGAGCTGGCCGTCCCTCCGTATTGTAATACGCCGTACATGGCTCACTCCCTGACTTTGCAGCTTTTCAGTAATTTCTTCAACTGGAACACTGAATAATTCACCGCTGGATATAACTCCTTTGGACGAGTTTAATGTTGGATGCGGACTTACTTGAATAGGAATTGTTGACAATGACTTGATGTTTACAATTTCTTTGGCTTGCTTGAAGGATCTAACTTCGACTAGTAAGTCACCAGATCGAAGTTTCTTAGTGGATTTCACCTCGCCTATATTAACGGAAATGGCCTTCTCAACAAGAAAAGGAGACACACCATGAAATGATTCTTTCGCTTTAGATTTTCTTTGGATGATAAAAAAAACTCGGAAAGTTATTACGTTGAGAAATTGAAGTAATATGTTGCCCACTGAAGGGACCAGATTTCTTTTTACCAATATGACACTGATGGGGATTCAGGCCCGACGGCACAGCCCACCACGGAGCCCAACAAGGGAAGGCAGCCACCGGCTCTGGGTATTCCCAGCCTCGGCGCTTCCCTTGGTGCTAGCCGGAACCTATACGCTCAGGATCACCCCCGGGGACAGTGACCACCCTTAACGTCAAGCCCCAGAGAATGACCCTTTCGCTTGATCCCTAGCAGACTAACCAGACGGTTAGGATACCAGCCGAATTGATACACCGGGGACCAACAGTGCACCACCCGTCTAAAGGGTCGCCACGCACGGCCAACACGTGGGGGTAATTTGCTGTCCATGAGAAGCAGGAAGCAAACAGAGCGGCAACACCTTCTCATGGAGAGCTCCCTCGAAGGAAGGAATAAAACAGCAAAAAAACTCAAGGGGAGGAAATAACGGAAGGAGATAAGATACTAGGGTACCTCGGGGTCGTGAATCCCGTCACATCTAAAGAAGATGTGCCCCTCAGGGGGATTTTCATCCAGAATACTTGATATTACTGGGAACTAATGACAACTTTTCTTCTGCAGATTTTCTTGATCTTGAAATAAAAATAGTAGATAATAAATTCAGCACTAAGATTTTTGATAAAAGAAACACTTTTAAGTTCAATATAAATAGGTTACCATTTTGGAATAGTAATATAAGTCATTTAATATATAAAAATATTGTATTAAATTATTTTCACAGAAGCAATATGATAGTCACAGATAGAATTAGTAAGCAATTGGTGCATTTTTTGAAAATGCTATGAGATATGGGCATCCTCAAAAAATCATGTATGCTTATATTAATAGGCTTAATTAATAACAAATTAATATATTTATTTTTATTTATTCTCTTTTTAAATTATCCTTTCTATAATTGTATATGATATCTTTAGTATTAAGATTTTAATATATTATGTCATGGGTTGATGGCGCCACTATTTTAAAGATATTGATTGCCTCGTATAATAATAATTTTATTTATGGATATATCTAAAATGTATATTATTCTAATAGGTTAATTTAAATTTAATTATTCCGTGCAGCGTTTTATAATAGTAATAAATACACTTAAATTAAAAATAACATTTTCTCATTAAATGCGGAACTTGTGTTATCGTTAGGTAAATAAGTCAGATACATAAAACTATGTATAATAGTGTGTTTATATAAATCTTTGATATTAGTAGATATAATAATATATTTTCCTTTTATTCTCATCTTGAGATGATTTTGGGATATATTTCCCTTTTTCTTCTGTCAAACATTTGTTTTTTTCAGAGGGTTGGCGCCAAAAATGTAGATTAATGCGACAAATTAGTCCCAAGGCTGGTTGGCTACTTTGATTGTTGGAATTTTAAATAGGATCGTCTTTTTCAAGTTTTGATAAGTATTAATGCTAATAGTTTTTATGTTCAATTTTCTTTTGTACTTCGAATGTATGATTATGGATGGGATAATTTAATTTAATCTTAATAACTATTCTTATTGTAAATATAATGTTTGAGTAAATTGCAAATTTGGTGTTTTTAGTTTACTATATATAACAATATTTTAGGAAACAATGAAGAGAATCAATTAAAGAAGAATCAATTTAGTCATTCCTGTTACTAAATCCAACAACTTGAATAGCACTATTACATTTTTGAAAAAAGATGCATGAAGATAGTAGTCGCAATATTTTTGTTTGCAGGCCAAAGCAGGGCAGGATACGTCATGACCTTCACCTGAATGAATTACTTCGATTATTATTTTCGGATCCGATTTTATATTTTGCTTGCTGTATAATAATCATTGTCACGTTCCAATTTTGTAATATTCTTTTGGATTAACGTACTCTGTATTGTAGCGCGAAAAATTGAGCAGGAAAATCAAATAATGTGTATCTTTGGTTTTGATTTTGTTTTCAAAATATTTTCATGTCATTGTGAGCGTTTTTTTTTTTTTTTTCTTCATATTTGTTAAAGTCCTGATTCCACGGGTAACGCCGTGCGCGTACTGCTAGTATCTTATTAAATAGATTTCAATGCAAAAAAGGGCAAGAGACGGCAAGATCCACAGAAGATGAAAAAATGTATCGTTCAATATATTTAAGGTAACGAATGTAAATTTCAAAAACATCATTTTATATTACCTTTTCAAAATAATACTGAAAAGTTTGTAAATATTTGGGTGTTATTTCTGCATATGCGCCCTAGACAGTGGCGAATCCAGGAGGGGGGGCTATCGGGCTGCCGCCCCCCCCCCCCCCGAGCTAAACCAGAATTCTTGTTTTTATTTAAAATCACTACAACTGCTTTTTCTTAATTTCCCTTTTTCTAAAAAATAATAAAAACGTGACAACATTGCTTTCTGGCATGACAAGCTCGAAAATTTTCCTATTTTTCTAGTCATTCCACTTGTACTTTTAGCGTTGACGCGGTTGAAAACATTTTTTGTCTAGTTATTTCATTGTATTTTTTCTTAGCTTATCGAAAGTATTGTACTGTTCTTTATGATTCTTATTGTCGAGTTAATAAAATCTGTAAAGTTCAAGTGTTTTGGTTTGCATAAGCCATGAGGTTTGACATTCGTCACGACGATTCAAAATTTTTATGACCTCAGCAACCCCCCCCCCCAAACCGGAATTCTGGATTCGCCACTGGCCCTAGGCCATGAGTGGGCCCCGTGAGAATGGACCTTATGCACCGTTTGTGTTCGAGATTATACGAAAACAGCTGCCGGCGTTCAAAACAAAACGATCTGCCTATGTTTCAGTATGCAGAGTTGTGCTCTTTTATCCAAAATTAAAATATGCTTACAGATTATTTGTATAAGATCTTTTTAATTTATAATTATCGTTTATAAAGACAACATTTTCAATAAAAAAGTATTGGTAAATAGCATTCATAAGTCACAATCTTTGTATCCAAACTTGTTGAATGTTAGTACTCTGTTTGTTGATGGTTGAAATCATGTATAATTTTGGTTATAATGCTTCAATTACCAATTTTTTGAACATTATATATTTAGGTAGAATTATATATTGAGGTTTTTGACTTGACACAAAAGATCCACTGCATTATGTGGACATCATACTGGTTGAACTTGATTCAGGTTGAATAATCTTAAATAAATACGACGCCACAATTTTAAGTGTGCATGACCTTTCCGTTAACTTTCGATTCATTTCACCATGGATGTAATATTCATCCGATGTTGAACATACTCATTAATCATTAGGATAGTTTAACGTCGCCATAGCAATAAATCGCGTTCCATTTTTGAGTGCTAAGACACTCATGAACTACATATTCATGATTATTATTATAGAATTGAAGTGAATATATTCCTGTCCATCAAAATTCACCCATTATGGAGAATCATTTGAGACTGGAAAAGCAATTGCCGAAGCATAGTTCGTCTTATTTACAAGAACTGTCTGATAGTAGAGAAGGGGTTATCGAATTAGAAAATAGGTGTAAATAAGGCGTGATTCACAGGGGCAGCCAATGTATTAACTATTTAAATGTTATGCTAGGAAATTTTTTAGATACACTTAACAAAAATTAAATTTTTCTGTCATTCTCCAAATATGAAATATTTTTCTGTTTAAGTATTTGTATACAAGATTAATATTTATTAGTATAAAAAAAAACTTATGTACAATGTTATGAAAATACATTGTTTCTTTTAATTAGATGCATTGAATAACATCGGATTCAAAAGGGTGCGAGCGCTGATTGGTTTTATACGATGCAAGATTTTACGCAGAATGTATTTTATGGCTAAAGTTTTTTTTTTTTTTTTAACTTTAAGCTTCATTCAAAAATATTACTATTTTTTGTAATGCTTTGATCTTGTAAAAATTCAGCGATTTCGCATGCTGGAATAAAAATCGATCTTTCCATGTTAGTTGCTTACAAGATTATTCTGAAGTCGTATACATTCTGCTATAGTCAATAAAGAGGACATAGAACCGCCGAAAAGGTTTTATAAGCCGAGAGTTCTCAGTCTTTCTAATGCTGGTGTGAGGTCCGCTTGGTGAGACATTCCGCTCCCATGGTCAGGCTTTAGATCACTGCCGATTATACATTGAGATAAAGCTTGTGTCCCATAAAATCGAGAGGGCTTAGTTCCTGGAAAATAAGTTATTTAGCTACAGAATTTGGCAACATTCACAACAATTGACTTAACTTTCCACATGTAAACAAACGAGTGCTATTTGATTGGGCCTTCTTTTCAATGAGTTAAACATGAATCTCAACTGTGTTTTGATAATATTAACAGCACAGTTGAGATTCATGTTTAATTCATTGAAAAGAAGGCTCAACCAAATCGCAGTCGTTTTTCAATTTCTATAGATGTTGCCAAATCTTGTAGATCTGTACTGCTAACGTTGGATCAAACCAAGATTTCACCGAAAAATCTCTGCTAAATTTAATTAATGTTTCGCCTTTTAAAAAAGTAAAACTGTTCAAGGTGTTAATCCACAAGAGTTAAATAAACATACTTCTGAGTCCCTGACTCAACAGAAAGTAGTTTAATTGAAAAAAATAACTCTTTTATAAAATTGAAGATAGACGATTATTTACAAAACGCAATGTCCATGAACTTTTACATCGGAACTAAAACTTGAAGGCGTGCTTTACCAGATCTATCTGTTGTGTGAACCCAACATCCTCCCACCTGTTGATTATGTATCATAATCAACATACATAACAATAAATATAAATTCAAAACAAAAATATAATCTCGCATAATAAATGGTATAAATCTAAACAATACAGAATATAAAGAGAGACATATTAAAAAAACCAAATAAATACTTACAAATCTAATTTCTAGGTAACTTTTATCTCTCTTCCTGATCTCGAAACTTTCCTTTTACGCTCTGAAAAAATCTCCTTGTCATCTGAATCTATACTAACAGTTTGATTTACTTTCATTGGCGGTAGAAAGTCACTAGCAGATGAAATCTCTAAAGGATACACACGTTGAATTGGACGGAGTAATTTCGAATGCGACGTTTGTATTTTAACAAGTCGGACAATCCCGCCCTTCCCAGGAATAATATCCGTTACTCGTCCCAGCGGCCAGTTGATTCTTTTGCAATTGTCTGAGCCAACTTACACAATATCTCCAACCGCAAGTTTACGTGTATCTCTGCATTTTGTTCTTTGTACGAGAAGTCCCAGATATTCGTTTCTAAATCTGTTCCGCAAGTCCTTTTGTAAATTTTGCCGGTATTTTATTCTTCGATTTAGACTTTTATGGTTATCGCATCAATATCCGGTGTACTCCATTCTTTCATATCGTGTAGGAATGATGAAGGAGATATTGGCACTAGATGTTCGCTTTCAGACTCGTAGTGGCGGCTCGTCCATTAGGGCTGCAGCACCCCATGAGATTATTTTTTAAACTTGTATTTTTCGTTTTTAATCATATTTGCTTACTTTTTCACTCTCAGAGTTCAATGACTCACGAAAATGCAAAAAAGTAATAAAAAATTTAAACAAAAGGCATAAAATGAATTCAAACGAAGAGAGACGCAGATCTGAGCTGCAAAATAATCTGCCCCCCCCCGCCCGAAATCCGTTCACTGGGCAGGAAATCCTGAGTGAAAAAAGCAACTCTTTCTTCCTTTAGCTTAGACGGGCTATGGGCTGAAAGTCAACACAACTCTGGCTGGCACGGAGCCAACTGAAGGAAAAAAAGATGCTCTTTTTAATATATTTTTCTTTTTTCCTCACTCTCACACAAGTTGCAATCTCATTGGCACATTTTCATTGTTAAAAGAAATATTTAATTGCGTGTTTCTCTTCCATTGTTGAATGGAAGTTTCCGTTTAATGGCACAAAAGCCGGTTTCGGCTATGCTGTGCCAAACAAAAGTTAGAATTTTCCTACATAAATATCTCCTCCATGTTAAAAGATGCTTCAAGTCTAAAATCTTATGTAAAAGGTCAGTGAAAATGTTTAGGAATGCCACGAGCAGTGACATTTCTTAACAAAACCGAGAAAGAAACATTTCAGTTAAAAAATTGTTCAATTAAAATCGCAACAAAAGAATTAAATACGAAAAAGGAAACCAATATACCGAAGGAAAGAGAATAAATTCGGGTGAGGAGTCTCATCCACCAAGTCATTCAGGTCTGAAATAGTGGTTTTAAAAATGTTTAAACGAGAAGAATCAAAATCAGGACATTATGTTAAAACGTGGTCAACAGTTTGAACTTCAATGCATGATGTACACAAAGGCACTGAATCACCAGAAAGCAGATGGATGTGTGTGTATTCCATTGTTGAAAGCTAAGATAATATGCTATTGGATTTTACTTTCTTTTCTATTTGATCAATTTATCTGTGCAATCTGTAAGATAAACCCTCAAAATTGTAAGTATATTAGGAAGTAATCCAGTAAATTGAACAATTACGGTTGCTATGTTTTAATTCGTTTTATCGGCATGTTTTAATTCATGTTAAGCGTGCCGCGCTATTTCGATGTTGAAATCGTTTGTTAAATTATAGTTCGTGTCGATTACGTACAATTAGATGTTAGTCGACTCCAATAGAGACTTTCATATAGACAAGGAACAGAACAAGTGCAAGGCTACGTAAAGAACACGGGTTAAATCTCTATTGCAATTTGAAGTTTTAAATTACTTTTTTAAGGGAACCATGAATATCAAATTATGCAAAGAGAGTCAGTTGAAATTACCGAAGGCGACTAGTATAACATAAACGGTGTTAAAAATTATTACTCTATTGTAAGTGTCATAGCTTCAAACCGAAAAAACTAAATTATCCCCCGATCCCGTTTATGTTTTAGAATACTTTATTCTGAATCCTGATAGCAATGGACCTTATGCATGTGACGTCACATCCTCCAACACGTGACCTGCCGGCGGCAGCCATTGGTTAGTCTTAAACAGCTGACTCAGAACTGCTTTTATTTCTGAGTCACTTATAGGCCGATCGTTTTGTTTATTCCTCCACGGCTGTTTTTCTATACTCTCAAACCCAAACGGTGCATAAGGTCCATTGGGTTTTTTTTTTTTATAATTTAGTTAAAACTTAAAAGATTTTATGAACTATGCATTATGTATATAAATTTTATCGGCCTTATTCACCATCCATGGTTAAACCATGATCAGCGATTAAATGATGGTTCTGCTATAATAATGCGAAAGGTGACCGAAATGCATTGCCAAATGTATACTTTATTGGGTTGCTATATTGGCATGGTATCTCAATTTCTCTGTTGTTGGCGATTTTTAAAATTACCCTCAGCCTGCGAGCCAAACGAGTTTCTCGCCAACTCGCCAGTTAGGGGATACATCCAGCCGATCATTTCGGTCAGCATTCGCTTGTTCGTGTAAATTCCCTTTTAACCGTTGATCAGGTTTTAACCATGGATGGTGAATAAGGCCGTATATGTTTGATATTGAATCGCCATTCGCAAATACTTCAAAAAAAATATTCAGTTTGGGGGTAATTACTTATTTTTTTTTATCTCATTTTGAATCACCGTTCGCACTTTTTTTTTTTTTTTGCAAAACACCCATTTTTTGCAATTTTATCTGTTTAATTTTGAATCACCATTCGCAAATACCTTTTTTGCAAAATATCCAGTTTTGGGATAGTTATAATTTTTATGCTTCATTTTGAATCGCCATTTGGAAATGCAATTTCTTTTCTTATTTTTGCAAAATATATAGTTTGGAGTATTTATAAATTTTATATGTTTTATTTTGAATTGCCATTCACAAATATATTTTTTGCAAAATATTCTGTGTAAGGGTATTTATAAATTTAATATTTCATTTTGAATCACCATTCTCAAATACTTTTTTTTGTAAAATACCCAGTTTTGGGTATTTATAAATTTTAAGTTTAATTTTGAATAATCATTCACAAATAATTTGTTTTTTTGCGAAATTTCAAGTTTTTGGATATTTATAAAAGTTTGTATGTTTCATTGTGAATCTGCATTCCAAAAGTATTATACATTTTTTTTTTTGGGTAAAATACCCAATTTTTGGGTATTTACCCAAAAAATATTTACGTACCCACCCCACATCACTGCACGCACTGAAAACTGTTTACTTGTTCGTACGGAGCGCGTAGTGATACACAATACTCCATGAAGAATACGCTACTGCGCATACTGTTTACGCAGGGTTTATCAGAGAGAGCTGTGCGTCTATTAGCAGTAGGGAGGTGGTTTGGCGATGCCGAATGTAAACAAATTGGCAACATCCAAACCATCCCGACGTTCCGAAATCTCTAGTCTGTCTAGAAATATTTTTTTGCAGTCTTATAATTAATTGAAAATAACTAATTTTTCATTTTAAGCTCTTCAATGAGATGTTTTCGGATGCATTGAAAATATGAGCTGTGTGCCAATAATACAGATAGAAAACTCGAGAAAACATTTACTTAGTAATTCAAAAAGTGAAATCAGTTAGTATGAAATAAATAATATGAAGCAAACTCATTACAGAAAGAGAGTTTTACATTCTCCTATGTGTAAAAAGTGTGGAGAAATATTTGATTCAGAAACTAAATTGAAACTGCATTTAGTCGTTCATTCCAATGATAAATCTTACGTATGTGAGGTATGTAACAAGTCATTCACTCACAAAGGCAATTTAAAAAGTCATTTACGAATTCATTTGAATGATAAGCCTTATGTTTGTGAGATATGTGGAACAGCATTTTGTATGAAATGTACTTATGACCAACATTTACTTACTCACACTAAGGAAAAGCCTCATGTGTGTGGTGTATGCAAAAAAACATTTACACAAAAAGGTGTTTTAACAAACCATATCCGTACTCATACAAATGAGAAACCATATGTATGTGAAATATGTCGGAAAACATTTTCCGTTAAAAGCAATTTAAATACTCATTTGCGTACACATACAAATGAGAAACCATATGTTTGCGAGATATGCAGGAAATCATTTACTCAACAGGGTCACTTGAGTACACACATATTGATTCATAAAGTGGAAATTTCTCATGTTTGTGAAGTATGTAACAAATCATTCCGTCAGAAGGGGAATTTAAAGAAGCACTTGCTTACTCATACAAAAGAGAAACCTCATGTGTGCGAGGTCTGTGGGAAGGGTTTTACTCAAAGCCCTCATCTGCAAAGGCATTTGCTTACTCATATGGAAGAGATGCCATCTGCATGTGATGTTTGTGGCAAATGTTTTGCAAGCAAGCGGAGTTTGAAAGCACACATGCCGTGTCATTCGAAAGCATACATCCTTAGTGAGGAATACTGTGAAGTTCAATTTGAAAAACTTGAATTCTGATGGCATTTTTTTGAGTGTGCCAAATTTTTCGCATGCTTTTAAATAGTCATTTGTTTTATAAATGAATGTACCAAATAAATAATATACAGAGAGAAATAGAGATTTTTACTAATTTTCATACTCATGATGCTAACAAAAAGTTATTTTGGTTCCAAATTGCATTCAAGATAATAACCTGGAGAATATATATTAGTACATAAATGTGTTTGTTTCCACGGGTTAAATAATTTTCAGTTGCCATTTACTGATATTTCGTGTTTTCTCGTATATTAAGCTTATAAATCTAGTTTGATGTTGTTAAGTTTTCTTTATTTTAAATCCTTTATAAATTATTGTATTAAAACAATATGTTGCTGAGAAAAATTATAATGATGTAAGGTAGATGCTCCAGTTTTGGCCACCTTAAGAGAAAATTTGAAATGGAAATTTCACTGTGTATGACTGTTTAAAGCATATTAAATTATACTTATACTATTCTTTAGCACATTTTGTTGGCTTTCTGCTAGGTATAAAATTTTTCTGAAGAATATTTTAGATTTAGAGTTATGAATTTTTAAATAAATTAACCCACTTTGCACCAGTTTTGGCCACACTAATATTATATTTTTAACGGACATTTTAATGAATTTTAAGTAAAAATAAACCATTTTTATGCAATATATATTTTAGTACATTATTTTCTGTTATTTTGAGGAATTTATAAAGACATGTAATAAAATTTATCTTAGCAGATTTCTGTTTAAAAAAATAAACAGAAATGCAGAAAACAATTTAATTTGGTTGATAAAATACAAACTATAATTTAATTTGGTTGATAAAATACAAACTATATATACTTGCATAAATTCTTTTTAATAAAATATGAAACAAAAAATTGGAGGAGGAATAAACTTACATTGCAAAAGCATAGATTTTTTAAAAAAATATTACAAATCAAGAATTTGCATTATTAAACTCACTAACAATATCCAAAAATAATCATTTTTATAATTTTTAATTGCAACATTAGTCAAATTCATCAGAATCATTTTTTAAAATTAGAACAATCCATGCATATAAAAGAATATTCCTCATCACTCAAGTCAGAATATTTCAACTTGAGGAACCTAACATAAATGCGAGGTAAACATTCAAAATGGAGATGTTTTCGACATTTCATTTTGAATGGCCTTAACTGCATTACCAGCTCTAGATGGCGAGTAGCAAAATTATTTTATGGAAATGATACCTGCCTTCTTACTTTTAATTGAAGCCATTACTATGTAAAATGGAAACAAAACTAAATTAGTTTTTTTCTAAAATAAAAGTAACTGAATTAGCTACTTTTATTTCGGAAACAAAGCTATAGGTATCGGTTACTTTTCATTTTAGAAACAAAACTAAATCAGTTGCTTTTATTTTAGAAACAAAACTAAATTAGTTGATTTTATTTCATCCAAATATTCTTAAATTTATGTAATGGCTAAAAACAAAATAATGAAGTTATGTGGCCAAAACTGGAACATGTAGTGTTTCACTTTTGGCCACCTGCATGGTCAAAACTGGCACATATAGTAAATTTAAAGTACCAGTTTTGGCCACCATCCATTTAATCTTAAAAATAATTAATTTTGATATGAAATCGGAATAAAAAGAAAGCTTATCTCATAAACCTTAAAGGTAAACAGTTTTAGATTAATCATTTAATTCTGAGAGCTTCATGATTAAAAACTCCAAATACTTGTTCCTTAACAAAAACCTTAACAGTTGTGAGTATACAATACATGATCATGCATTTAACAAGTCGCATGTTTGAGAAAAATGAACCAATCAGATTGAAAATAGTAAAATAAGGATTGTTTAAAATATTGGAATGCTTCTTCTCAGTTAATTTGAAATTACTGGTTAATTATTGGAAAAACAGATACAATGTGGCCAAAACTGGAGCATCTACCCTATATAAGAACATTTAAATAGTTTTTTTTTTTAAATTTAATTATGATTTATAGGTTTCTTCTTAACAGTCTTTTAAATTCTTTTCTCTGAAACAGTTTCTAGATAAAATTGAGATTTTGGTCTTTGATGTTTTCTAGTTTGTTGTCATGCCTTGCCGTCTTGGTGTTTTACTCAAGTTTATGTGAATTTTATAGAATACTCACAGCATTACATTTCATACCATATTATTTGTTTTGTTATGTAGTAATGTGATCTACTTTTTGCAATGTTCTTTTTTAATATTTATTTACATTACTACACTTAGTCATTATGCGTCATTACATGCAATTAAAAAAACATATAAACAAAGCTACCTTTAAGAGTTTATAAAACATTTTAGAATATTAGACTTCATGAAAGTAATTATACATTCTAATATTTTCAACTAGTTTAACAAGATTTAATAAACAAGTTATTTCTGTTTTCATACTTTTTTTAATTTGAGATTTAAATGCAATGGGAAGTTTATTAAAAGGATAAGTATAGTTTTTAAAGTGATAAAATGTTAAGTTTGCATGTTTTGGCAAGTATTAAGAGTTTTGACATTAAAACTTGAGATTTTTCAAAGTTTAATGAAGTTTTTTTACCCTATGTATGCTCATTTATTACTATAACACTATTGTTAAGCGGGGTTTACACTCAAACAGTAAAGCCGACAGTAAGAGATGATGCATGCGCAGAATCGTAAAAGTTTTAACCGGGCCACGGCAAGTCTCTGTCCGAACTTGACGTCTTACTGTCGGTTTTACTGTTCGCGTGTAAACCCCGCTTTATTATAACATTCTTACATGCTTTTCTTATGAAACATAAATAGAAAGATTTCAATAAAGAGCTGATTATTATAACTGAAACGCTATGTTACAAATTATGCATAAGTATAATGTTTAACGTAATTTTTACTAATATTGGTTTTCTACTTTTAATTAATTTCGTCTTTCTGAATCAGTTACATATTTGATGTGAAATTATTCTCCATTTTTTATGAAAATCATGCATAGTGGGTAATTATTTTTTCCATACTATTGCTATCAAAAGTTACAAGTATTCATTTTATTTATTTATATATTTACATTAAGAATCCATTGCATGCTCCATAAATTTCAAAATAAATTATGCATGAAAAAGGAAATAAATGGATGTATTCTCAGGTATCAAATAATTATTAACCCCCACAGTTTTTCCCGAGCTCCACTTGTGCATCCACTTATGTCATACATCAAAATTGAACCATTCATCTATGACTCGATGCAAAAATGACCAGTAATCCATTATGGACATGCAATTGAATCAATGCAACAAGGAATTCCTAAAACAGAAGGGGTGCATCTACATGGATTGCACAAAGAACTACAATAGTATTTATACAATTTTTTTATTTGTTGTAAAACCACTAAAGCTATGATTATGTCAGCCAAAATTAGATATTTTTGAAATTTAAGAGTAGAAATTTTTTATTGAATAAAAAATATTAGAAAAAATAAGTTTTGTAAAGTTACTAGTATAAATTAAGAATTTTTCACTTTGCTTCTACGGTTAAACATAGAAAACACTAGAACCATTTTGCACTTTAACTTGTTTGCTACAAACCAGTTTCTTACTAGAGCCCGATGTCACATATATGTGACAGACGTAAAATCTATGCCAATTGATACCGGAAAAGATCTTGGCTGTGGTGGACGTTTTCCCTAGGAGACCCTGGTTTTGTTTTGTTTTTTGGCACTAGAGCCACTCCTGGTTAAATGGCCATACAAATAGGGGACCCTGGTAGCGAAAGGGTTAAATGCCATCTTATCCAAATGAATACAGCTTATGCAATCCTAATGGACCACTTGTATTAGTTTGTATACTGTATATTGTTGTGGGGTTTGGTGGCGCAAGAGCCAGTATTGACTATGCTGCGCCAAGCATATGGTAAAAAATGGAAACATGTTGAAATGAGCAATTTATAAAATAGGATCAATTTTTTTGTTCCCAATTTAGAATACAAACTTAAACTAGTAAACAGACAATTTAAAACAAAATGACAAAACCAATGGACTAAGAAATTTAAAATACACAGGTTACTATTTAAAGTTAAAAATTCTAATGGCATTTAAAAATGCAAAAATATGTGGATGTTCTCTCACCAAGTCTCTAATGTTTACTAATATGGAACTAAAAATCCTTAAGCGATGGTTGTTAAAAACAGGGCATTCCACGAAAATATGATGAATAGTAGGATCCGCGTGGCATGTTGTACAGGCAGGACACCGTTCTCCAAATAAAAGATGTTTATGGGTTAAACGGCTATGACGAATGCGAAGTCGATTCAATTTAACATCAAACATTCATATTGGGACAATTGGCCACATGACTATTGTTGGCATGTCGTGAGTGTAACTTGCAGAGTAACGCAGATACCAGGCAGTTTTTAAAATACAAAAGAGCTTTAATGCAGTTTACTGTATAACAAATAAAGACATGCTGCTGTCTTGCAGCTCAAACACTCAATGACAGCCATCCATTCAGCTGACTACAGCTACGTCTATTCACAGACTGACTGAACGATCAATTTAAGACACAAATGAACAATATACATATATTGTTACAACCAATCAACTTAGACTAGTGCCGTAACTTCGGCTACGTCATGAAAATTAACCAACGAGATGCTTTCATTCAGTGACTGAACCAGTTCATTTGAATTCCAACATTCGGCCCCATCAGTCACTGAATACTTTTGAAATATAACCTTTATTACCGAAAGAAATTTTTCTTTTACAAGAGGTTTTGTTAAGAAATCGGCCAAATTTTCCTTAGAATTTATATAATTTAGTTCAAATTCTTTATCATATAATAATTTTCGAACAAATTTATATTTTATGTCTATATGTTTAGTTTTACTATTCTCAATATTATTTTTCGAAAAATGAATAGCTGATTGGCTGTCACAGTACAATTCCGGCATTCTGAAATCAATTAAGTTAAGTTCTTTTAAAATTTTAGAATACCAAATAATACATTTTACACTTTCTGTTAGTGCTATAAATTCAGCTTCCATTGAGCTTAAAGCAATACATTTTTGCTTCTGAGACTTCCAAGTTATTGGTACATTTCCAAATAACATAATATATCCACTGGTAGAATGTCTATCATTTAGCTTACATCCCCAGCTAGAATCCGAATACATAGTTAACCTAGTGTTATGAGTATCAGAAAGATTTATTTTATAATACATTGTATTAAACACATAATTTAATATATCAACAACAATAGTCCAGTGATGATACGTATATCCATTACAAAATTGTGACATTGTGTTTACAGCAAATGCAATATCTGGCCTGGACCTATTCGCAATAAACGATAAGCATCCAATTAGCGTTTTATACGGAATCTGTCTCATAAGTTCCGTTTCTATTATCTCATTTTCTTTTACTCTATCAGGTAAAATACAACCTACTTTCAAAGGTAGCGTAATTCGCCTTCTTGGTAAATTTTTGAATCTAGTCTTAAGCTTATTTATATATGTATTCTGATGCAAATACACAGAATCCCCGATTCGCTCAAAATTTACACCAAGTAGGTATCTAACTGGTCCCAACTCCGTTATTTCTAATTTAATTTTTATATTAAGAATTGAATTTTCAAGATCACTTTGCGATTTTACGAAAACGACAATGTCATCTACATATACCAATAAAATGCAATTACTTTTAGTATATAGACCATTACACAAGTCATTTTGATGAAATCCAAGTCCAAATAAAATTTCACTCAATTCGAGGTTCCATTGTCTACCACTTTGATGAAGACCATAGATGCTTTTCTGCAACCTGCAAACATAATGCTCGCATCCTTTTAGAACAAATCCTTCAGGTTGCTGCATGCAAATGGGAATATCCAGGTTCCCATACAAATATGCTCCTTTTACATCTATTTGACAATGATTCCATCCTAAAATACATACTAACAA
>BGPR01005507.1:0-92776 GCA_013235015.1 Araneus ventricosus | reverse complement strand
CTCTTTACATTTTTTTGCAGTATCAATTGTTTATATTATTTTACCCATCAAAAGAATCTTAGAGGAAAAACAAGATTAAAAACAAAACATTATGTCGGAAAGACTGTATTTTCACTTTAAAAATAATTTTATATTAAAATTAATGAATTTTAGTATTTCATCATGAAAGTGTTCGTAGTCATTTCCATCTTCCCTCATCTTGCGTCTTCATCTATTCATTGCTGTATTGTTTTTATTTTTCTGTCCACTTCAGAAAACTGTCCTCATCCACATCTTACATAGACATATGTATGATGAATCTATAATTGATGAATCATAATTTTGCATCTTATCACGATTTTTATTGGTTGTAAGCTGTTTGCGGAAGAATACCAATTTTAAAGCAATATCCTTTTTCTTCACGCCTTTATCCTCATGAATAGAAATTGTTTTGTCTCGTGCTCAAGCACTTTCCTTTATTTTCCAACTAAGTCATTGATCACCATAAAATGTTTTAAAAGAAAGAATGTAGTTTGAAAGTATTTTGAGAAATGGGAGAAAAATATTGTTTCACAAGAAAAAATTCATTAAATAGAATACTTCGCTATTTGGTAGTTATTTACGAAAAATTCACTAAAATAATTCTTGGTTCCAGAAAAAGTTCATAAAATAGATAATTCGCAAAATAGGGTTTCTTTAAATGAAGGTAAAGTACTTCTACATCAAGAACAGTTCCCTACAATTCTTGGTCAAAATGCTTTCAGGGAGAACGAACAATATTTTATAATAATATTATTTTTACTAATATTGCTTTTGGAAATAAATCCAATTTCTTATGAAATGATTCTTAAATTAATAGTACAAATGGTTATTCATTATATATCCTAATATAAGTAACGTTTATTTCTTGCATTATTGCAACACTTTTGGAGCATATTATTATTTCAGGAACCAGGACATAACATCTTCATGCTAATTGGTCCAGTTGATGATGCTTCTATCCTACTCTCACCCACCTTGAAGAGTGTGAATATGGCCCACTTTCTCAATACGGCATTTTTGTTGTTGTTGAACAATGTGAGTCATTTTCAACTAAAATTTACACAACATATAGAATACGAATCTCATCAAAATCACCTAGTCATATCAAATACATGTCAATCTTTCCAAGAAGTTTTACATGTATGGACGACTTCTTCCCCACCCTTTCTGAGGAACTGGATTAGCATTTATTTGCATCAACACGCTCAGAGTCATACCTGAGAAGTATATGTGAATTGATATCCATTAAATGTAGACTTATTATCAAATTTCATGCCAATCTTGCCCATTATGTAGTAATATGTTTTAAGACATGTGTCTCACTATCCTGACTGTTGGATTAGCGTATTTACATTACTCAATTAGAAATGTAGTATCAAAATGTGTCATCGTCCTAGTGCTGAAATCTTCATGAGTCAATCGAGACTATTTTTACATGTATTTTAAGAGATTCTTTTCCCCACTCTGGTCCTGAGGAACTTGGTTGGGGCTTTATTTATCCCTTCAGTACTCAAGTTAGTAATGAGAAAACCTATGTACCAATTTCATCAAATCAAATAGTATAAATCGGAATATATAGTAACGTGTAAATTCTTGGAGATGCACTTTGTTTTTTTAGATTTTACAAGACTTAATCAAATACATTGTTTTTCCCTGATTCACCTTTTTATTCAAGAAAATCAACAGTGTATTTTCTTTGAAATGTTACATCGAAAGACTGGATCAAACAGCAGTCAGAGAATATAGAAAAGTAGTTCAGTTCATCAAACTTAATTCATATGATCTCTGCAAGTTTTGCAGAAGTGCTACATTTCTCTGTATGTGAATATATAAAAACAAAGATATATTTTATTACTTGACATTTTTTACCATGGGGAACACGCATAAAAATTTAAATTTTTTAACTTTCCATTATCAATCCAGAAAACAATAGTGTTATCAACTCACCTTTTTATGACTACAGTTGTATAAACGTATCAGTCAGATACGAAATATTAAGGAAATAAAGCTTATTTCCATATATTTGGGTTTACCCCTGTTACTATATATATTATATGACGCTTAGAACTTTTCACTCTTCAAAATAAATCCGGTTTAATAACAGTTATTTTAAATTGCGAGTAGTTATTTTCACCGCTGTTCCACTGATGAAAACACTTTATGAAGCTAAGATCGAAGCGAGTCCTATTATTTGTCAGCGCTCAACTTCGGTACTTCTTCCTTTTTAGTATTACTAAAACTCTCCGCGTCAATGTAACTTTCTCTTTTTAATCGCGTCGTAATTCGTTTCGCGGAAAATCACGCGCCGTTTTGAGGCAATGATTCGTTACCTCCTGGCATGCTTTAATTTTCACATACACTTTGAGAAGTTGATCTATTTGAGTCTCAGTATACATTGTTAATGGTTGCTAATTTCAGAATATGTAAAAAATGTTTTGGACTTAACGACTGCAATCTTCTTCATCTACACTGTGAACGGAGATGATACCATAGGAAGTCGTTAAAGGTTATGTGAAGCCGCTTTTGCGGTTTATTGTGGACCCGTGGATCTCTCCTTTTCCGCTTTCTTAAAATTCAAAGAGTGGTGGTGTTGTCTTCTAGTATTTCTTCTACAAAAATCGTTTTATCGTCAGCATCTATACCTCTCATTACAGAAAAAAATTCTTCAAAGAAAACAGCGTTAAAAAATGTTTAAATTCTATTTCTGTTTTAGATTTTAAAATTTCAGCAAATATAGATATTGGGTTGAATTAGAAAATTTATATATGGTCTTAAATATTATGCTAAAATCTTCGCGCATCTCTCTAATTTTACCGAATTCTGTTTTGGTTTCTTCAAGAAGGAAAAATAAAGATTGGATTCTAAAATAATTAAAATTTCAGTGCTGAATAAATAACAAAAACGCCGCTAATAAAATTTCTATTATTACTTTCATCTCTGCAAAAGAATCTAGAATTTAGTTTTCTTGTGAAAACATTCAATTTGTTCTTATAACTATCTTATTCTATTTTCATTTTGAAAAAATTGATCTTGAATTCATTATGGTTTTTTAAAAAATATTTGTTGATTTTTTTCATTTTATAATAGTTTCTAAACTTTATGATTTATTAATATTTATTTCTTTATACTTAGTTGATTATAATTGATTTAAGTATAGAGATTGAAATGATTTTATTTTGAAGGTAATATATGTATAATATCAGATTTGAGTAAATTTTGAAAGTACTCTTTGGTGTACATATATTAAATTTAGAGTCTCTCAGTATTTAATGTTGAAAAAAAAATTCGTTTGGAGGTTTATAAGTTTACAATCATATGTTTCATTTGATGTGATAATTTAACATTAATTTAAAAAAGTGGAATTATTCTTGTTTGACATTGTATTTGCTTTGATATCAGTGAATAAATGTTGATATAAATATTATTGCACAGCTAATATTATCAAATAGAAGACTACAGTATTACTAAAGCAAAGATTGAATATCTTTTCATTCGATATTTACTAAAATGCTTTATTGCATTCAAAATATTGCCTTTAATGATATTCAAATCTTTAAAATGCTGAAATTTTAATTCTATAAGCAATTTTATTAATTCTCAAGTGTTTTGCGTAAAATCCATATACATTGAAAATATTTATGAGTATATCAAAATTATGACTTAGAAAAGTTAATAAAATAAGTTTAACCTACTCAAGAAAGAATAATGTGCATAAAAAAAAGTGCCTGTAGCTCCCTCCTCTGCAGGGCTTGCCAGTAGGAATCTCTGTGTCCTCAGATTCTTAACTCTAACAGTTTGATACTGAATTGCGTTAATAATAAACAAAGAAGGAAGGCTTTCTCAGGGAGTTTGCGGGAAGTTATTGAAAAGTACAGAGTTTGACTCCACATCAAAGCAGAATTAACTCATTTCGAAAATATTATCCCACATCCGTATCTTTCTTCAAACTTGAAAATTCTCCACTATATCAAAAAAAGAAAATTTTAGTCATTTAATTAAATTTATCATACCTATCATGACACTTGCCAACGTTACAAATTTACTGGTTTCTGAAAAAAAGAAAACAATTTATATTTTAGAGTGCTATCATTGTTTTTTGATTTGTTTACAATTTTAGAATTTTACAGGAATCTTTAAGAACAGCATCAAAGTGGGAATTCACTTTTGCTGTTTTTTCCTGGAAGTACATTTAGGAATTATTTTATATCTCTTTGTATTCATTATTAATATTATTACTTCCTAGGTCAGCATTCATTAGTATAACAAGTATTAATTTGAAAAACTCTATAAACTTGCGCTATGATCGATGCCAACGAACCTTGTTGTCGCATTAGTCTTGGAGAGAAATGTAATGAATTAAGAGATTTTCCCATCTAAATAAATCCTTTTAACGACAGTTGTGCTTTAGTAGAACAGAGTAAATTTTCTGCTGATTCTCTGATATGGCTTACTTCGACTGCCCATGCTGGAAAAGCAAGCTCAATATTTTAAGAATAGTAATTTGTGGAATCTCACTCGTTATCCTGCATGTTCGAATAATGATATGTTTGACAGAAATCTGTGATTGGTTGGAGAGTTCCTTCAGTAACCCTTACACCAGGAGAGTCCCAGTACCTCCCGCCTCTCCTCCCAGGAGGCGCAAAAGGTTACCTGCCACATTCAGACATCTCCCAAGACTTCTGCTTGGCACACAGGTCTATGAAGTGCCAGCAGGAGTTCCCCTCACCAAATTATCTATCAATTTTAGTCAATATACCTTTTTGGCTTAGAGAAACACTTTATTTTCGTTTATTACTTACAAAACAATTCGTTTCTAAATGAAAAGTAATTTAGTATAACATTAAAACAGAAATTCGTTTATAGATTATTACAAATAATTTATTGAAACTGAAAGACTATTTGATTGCAAAGAATGTAAAAAAATAAACAGAATCTCTACATTTTGGCATATACGATTAGAAAACAGAAACGTGCAATTATCAGAGCAAACAGAACGTTTAATTTTGCTGCATTGAAATGTAATTATTAAGAAATGCTATATAAAAAAATAAAAAAAATTTAATCAAGATTAAGGAAGAAAGAATGTGACACTTAAATTGAAATCGTTGAAAGAAAGAAAATTTTTTAATTTAAGACGGCATAAATTTTCTACAATAATATGAACAAAATGCTGACTTTACTGATGATTTCATGCAATATTTTCTGTTATATGAAACCCTACTCATTGAGAAGTAAGTACGCATTTCATGTACTTAGTACAACTTTAAAACTTGGAAGATTGTGTACGTAATCAAAATAGATACGAAAATGATGAAACAGGTAAAATTAATATAAATCATTTCGATAAAATAAATACAAAAATTTATATCAAGATGAAATTTTTTACATGAAAAACCTCAAATAAATCTTATGATTTTTTTTTTTAAAATCGAGGTGAATTCAAACTTTGATACAAGGAGACACAATTGGGACCAATTTGTTTCGCGCATCCGAATGTATTATATATCTCTCTGTGGCTGAAAACAACCTTAATTAATACAAATGACAGCTGCATTGACCATTGTTCGTTTGGTATATATCCATCAATAATGAGGGAACTTCGGCTTTTTTATTTTAAATCGATTTAAATGCTTTAGTGAACAATAACATTAAAAAATTTTCTGAACAGTTTTGTTTTTTTTATTTGCAATCAAGTTCGACTCTCCAGAAGGCGCAGGAAGAAGAAACTTGATCCATTTTTTGGCAGGAAACAGGTCATAAAATTCTCGAACAGAGAAACTTGCTCATATAGCCTTCCCGTTGTCGCTCCATAAATTCTTTTTTTACTGCTTTCAGAGCTATCGCGTCAGATCAAATAATGTCTGCGGAAAGAAGGAGTAAGTAATATGTATATCGTAATAGCTATAACGGCACCGATAAAGTGTTAATGCAAAAAGGTATGTTATTATAAAAAGTGGTATAAAGCGGTGAAGAAGATCCGAGTATCCGATTATCAGCAAGCAGCGTTAAATCATGTCTGTGGAGATCTGTTTGATGCAGGTCAGTAATCCCATTATACCTATAGAATTGTATATATCGCAGAAACTGTGTAAATTCGATAGATATCTTTTTGTTTTAAAAAGTATAGAGTGCAGGATTCTTGTAAAATCTAAGATCTTTAAATAAATGATTAAAATTATTCGTTTTCTGTTTGATTGTGGGTTATTTTTTTACCCTTTGAGTCATTTATATCAAAGGGTAAAAATATCGAATCCCACAAATCTTTTTTTTTAAAAAAAAATTTGCTCATAATTTATAGCATAAAATTTTTCAATGGATATTCAGATATTTCTTATATTTTTTTTTAAAATAGCAGTACTATTCAAAATCAACACAATAATATAAAAATTAGATAAGTGCTGACTTTTTTTATAATGAATTCTTCGTTTGTAGTTCAACAAATAATTCTATAAAATTAGCTTTTGATTCAAAATAATTCTTTATATTCAATGAATACATTAAATCAAAATTTATTCTTCAAAAGATTAGTTTGCTCATCAATTATTATGATTGAGAGAAGGCAGATAAAATTTCCCATCCTGTCGTGCATCTCAGCAGTTTATTTGATGGCGCGCCATTCTAGTCAGTCGCATTTGGTCTGGTTTGAATATTGTTATAAATTTATAGTTTTTTATGACAATTTAAAAATTAATTAACTACTGAAGAAAAAAAAACTTTGCAGTAAAGGAACTACTTTGTTCTTTTTTGTTCATGTCTTTCTTTTTCTTCTGCAACACGAGAGTGGACTACAGATTTTATCATTTTAATTTTAGTGTATTTATACAAGTTATTTTACCAAGTTTTATGGTGTTATAAAATAGTATTTTAGATAATAATGGTACAAAGGAAATAATAGTTATATGGTAAAAAATGAAATAAAATAAAACTATGTGATAAATTAATTTTAAAGGCACTTAAATTGTGTTTTTTCTCAAAAAAAAAAAGTATAGATACCAGAATATTTTGGACAAGGACTTCTACAAATAAATAATTTATTTTTTCTTGACATACGTTTAATCATCATGACAAAAGAATCCTTGGCAGCATCTCCTCGGAATGTGACCTCTGCAATTTATTATTTGTGATGGTTCGAAAACCATATCCACTTTCTAAAACAGAATCCTTTCTGTATAATGCTCAGGGCCCTGTTCTCCGATATATATTAGCTGAGGGAAGGTCAAGAAACAAACTTTTCTTATGAGATAGTTTACAGGCAAGCGTTTGTCAGTTCTTTGCATTAAAGACTGGATAAGATTAAGACTGATAAAACGATTTGCCTTATTCTTTATGAAGAAATAAAATATTATAAGCCAGTCAGTTTTTTTTTTTTTTTAGTATGAAAGTGAGTAGCTTGCTGTTCCAGAAAGCTTTCGAGATCCATAAGATGCAGAATAATTGTGTCACATTTGGTATTGGAAAATCTGTTGCGTTCAGAGAATGCGATTAACCGAGCATTTCAAATAAAAGACTGATGAGATTCACGGAAGAGTCTCAAATTATCGATTTAGCTTGTACAAAACCAATATCAAATTTACAGAAATTAGACGCTGTATAGTGAAAAATACAAAACTCACTTTGAAATGTTAAGCTTTAAACTGTGATTCAAAGATACAGAACTAGCAGAAGAAATGTGCAGAAGGAGACTTTCCCTCTAAATCAGATTCTACTCAAACCCGGTAGGGAGATGCGTTTCAGGATTGCATCATGATTCTCTTTCAGTGCCATCTTTCAAGCTCTCAATATTTAAAATAAATAGGGTAGCAAAATTTCAGCATGTTGAAATTCGAATGTTTCTTCTACAAATACAGACTGTGTGTTTTAAAAAGAAATATACAGTTGACTAAGGTTGGGACGAACAGTTTGAAACTTGGATTTGAGACATTCATAAATATAAAATACTTTCTTTGAGAATATTTACAAAACAAGCATTTTTTGACTAGTTTTGAGTATAACACAGATTCAAACATATAAAAGAGTGCTCTTGTTCTTTACAAAATTCTGAATGCTGATACTACTATTTATCGTTATGCTTTAATTATTTTCTCTTTGCTGGAAGGCCGAACGAAAAAGTTTATGTTGCTACAAATGAGATTTGTTCATTAAGATGTATTAAGTTTTCTAAATTATTGGCAATCAATATTTCATTGATACATTTTATATATCTGCATTTTAGCATTTCGGTATTTCCAACTACAGGAGACAAGAAAGTTTTTAACGTAGGTATTGTGTAATAGGTATGTATAATATAGAGAAACTTTTGAATTCTTATAATACAGGCCAGTTGAAAGAGGGTTACAGTTAGCAAAGTGATTTTCTGTTTGGTTGGCCATTAATGGTCATAATAATTGTGGATAAGTGGAAAATGAATTATTCAAGAGAAAATTGCTGTTAAGTATAAAAACTTCTCGTGGAAAACGAAACAATGCCAAGGAAACAAAATAAAGAAAAAAAAAATAATAATAATGAATATTAAAATCTGCAGGTGACTGGTACCCTTCTTCACTAATTTTTTAAACTTTTTTGAGCATGTACTGTGATAATAATGATGTCATCTTCTGAATCATTAGAAAATAACCCCGTGGATGAATTTTTTTTCAGTTCTGCAGAGTGTATTTTAAAGATCACTGTGATGGCTAATTGCAAAGATTTTAGCTCAAGTGTAACTCAATTTTCTCCTGGTTCCTTCTATTTCTATTAAAATAATAAAGATGAGTCTATGTTCAGTATTTTGATTTTATGCGGTGTCGAAAATAAAAATTTGTTCTTCCTGTATTTTCATTGTTGTGTATTTCTTCTTATCTCGTGCACTAGCGATCGCAAGAGGAACAATTTTAAGAGGCTACACTTCATACCCCAAGATCGTAGACGTTTGTAAAATGGATAGATACATAAAAGTCATTTACCCAAATGGCAGAAAACTGCAATTTGAAATCGTTTCATAAGGAGTCGTGATTCTCCTTTGCTGTTTTCTAGTATCTCTGTTTTTGGCATTTCGGATCATATTTTTTTTTCATTGCATACCCGCTCATTTTTCTTCAGCAAATGTCAATTTTTTTTTTTTGTCTATGGCAAATATCCTTCTAAAATCCAACGCTTTTTGTTTTTTTTCTTACAGTTTGAAAAACGCATAGAAATTGAAAAAGAGACATCACATTTCAGCAACATACCGTATACATACGAATTTTAAAACTAATGATGATGAAAGAAAAATAAATATTACAAAATATTGGGTAAAATATCTGCCAATAAAACATACGTTTGTTGCGGTGTTTGCAAGTATGCAAGTCAAAAAAGATTTCAACATTTCATTAGCAACTTTTCCATATTTTGTATTCTGATATTTTCAGAATTAGCAATTTTATATTTCTGTCCAAAAAACAAAATTAGATTCATTCAAAAATTATTACTTTTAAATATTATCATCTATAATTACAGTGTCGCATCTCAGTAATTGTAAGAAAATTACATATCAATCCTAAAATCGATTTTCAACTGTTATGTATTTGGGAAGAATACAAGTCGATTAGATCTCTAAGTGATCGAGGTTAATCTCTCATTTGAAATTTTCTGAAGGAAATGTTATTAATACAAACAATGCATCTAGATTCGTGCAATGCTTGAAGATTCTGGCAGATAATTCAAAGATAGAATTTAAAATTTCGCGCCACCCTTTATCACTGACAGTGATAGAAGATAATTTACTATATAGAATTTCTGTTCAGTCATGAACAAAACACGAAGAAAGAGTAGGAGACGTTGAGTTTAATCAGTTTTGCTCTTTCTAAAATATAAGTAGTGTGCGACGTCGTCACTCAATGAGGGCAAATTTCCAGGACCCACCCTAGAGATAAAATAAGGGAGGTGAAGAGAAGGAGGGTGGCAGAAGAGTTATTGACCAGGGCAGGGGGGCAAGGAGAGTGCAGGGCCTTTAGGGTTGTGAGCAGTGCGTGAAAGGAAAAATGTGCAGTTTGAAGAATCCCTTTGTATAGATTACTAATGTACTATAATTATGCCATGGCCAATATTATATAATTTGGCATAATTCATTGGTCATTCTGTTGACTTTACAGTTATTGACACCCACACACTGACTGGTTTGACTCTGCTCACGTAGTGGACTTAACTTATACAACCAGGATTTTTTTTATGGCTGAATTCAGTATTTGAAATTATTGGACCTTGAAGAGTGTATTATTGAACCGTTATCAGATGACGAGGGTGATAACGATTATATGTATAAATTGAGTTATTTTAGGTAACTTAATTATATTTTTACTTAATTGTGATTTTTCTATAATTTTCATAACAATTTAAGAAAATATTTTTTTACTAAGTATAGATTTACAATGTCTTCGTTGTTGCAATTTCAAACTGTTTTCTATGTTTAAAAAACATTTATATCTTCCAGTCATTCTCCAATGTGGTAGCTTTAAAAAATTAAACAACTGTATTTGTTTCTAACTTTTTTTTGTTTCATTTCATGTTGCCTCTCACTTCTGAAACCTGCTTTCGCATTTAAAGTACAGTAAGAAATTATCTACCATTGGGTATTTTCAAGCTAAAAGATTATACAGATATATTGAATGTAAGATTCTGTAAAGAAATAATGGAGGAAGAATGATTAAAGAAAAACAGTATTTAGTATAAAAGATTAAATCAATATTAGTAAAATTATGTTCAATGAAATTAATTAATCTTGACTTTCCCTTCAGCTTTTTTTTGTGTATGTTCTCAGGGCAACAAAGATTTATTTTGCAACACATGTAAACTTATTTTGTGACTACAAAGACCAGACAGCCAGTCTGCTGCAAACACTCGACATCAATATCATCAGATGGTCTGCTTTTTTTTTTTTATGTGGTTGTTTTTTTTGTCTTTCTCAATTTGAAGAAGCCGTTCAAAAGTACTGTCTTCTTTACATATTTGTGATAAATTTATTCCTTCTAATATATTTTTTGAATTAAAGAGATTCATCATTTTATTTATATATGAAATAAGAATAAGGTTCCGTATCAGAGAATCCTATAAATGTTATGTAATATATATTCTTACAAATGATTTCACATTTGTATACTATATATTGATATATAAAATAATTTTACTATTTAAAACAGTAGCCAATATAATTTATTTTAATATATTAACTAAATCTCATATATATAAGTTAATGTTCTCTCAAAATATTTACGTTAGATCTAATATTGTTGGAAGGAGCATATCCCGTATTGTATGTTTTCCAATCTCTTATGGAATTTTACTTTTCATATTCAGTTAACTTAAATTTCACTTACCCCAAGCCAGTTCATAGAAAATAATGTACAGAACTCTGAAATATTTCCCATTCAAAATATTTAAAATTATTAATATTTATTATAATTAATTATTAATATTTAAAATCATAATTCTTCTTACATGTATTATTATATAATACTTATACAACAAAGTGAGAATAAATAAAAAGTTCTGATTCTCTATTATAGAAATAAATCATTAAGAATTCAAACAAAATTGTAAAAGCGCCCTAAAAGAAATCAAATGATAAAATGAAGTTTTATGGGAGATAGTTGATACAAAGTACAGCCCTAAAAGGTATAAATCAATCTTGTTTTGTTTTCACAGTGATCGTTATCAACTGTTTGTGAAATAATTTTGTATCCTAGTATTAATGACAGCATACGGTAGTCTCATTTCGAGACAATTGTTTATTGCTGCTTGGCAAAACAGCAAGAAAGGAAGATTAATGTAATTCAAATTCGCAAGTATTCTAGATATTTTTATTAACAGCTCTGAATATTAATATTTTTTTAAAAAAAAGTAACATCTGTATGGAACATATTTTTGACGGTGTATTTCATATACTAGATGAGTGTCAGTTCATACCTCACGTTTAAGTACAGTTTTTCTTCTTTCACGAAAACGAGAACCATCTTCTTCCAGGTAGAAAAACTTTTCTCCGGTTTCACCGGGTTACGATGGAACATCCTGAAACAAAGAAAGGAATTAGTTCTGCTTGCACTACACATGGTGCAAATCAATGCCTACTTAGTAATATTTTAAAAATGAAGAGCAATCCATATTAATCAGTTAATTGTGTCGATGCTGTACCAGTACCCTCCCACACCTCAATCAAATATTAACGCCTCTGCCAAAATCTCACGCAGTTCTATCCATCAAGAACTGGAGAGATTTTAAACACACGCAGCAGCTAAAATTTATGAAATGGGTTAATAAAATGTGCTGGAAAAAGGGAAAAAGAAGCAGCCTTAGAATTTGATACTGCTTTACAGAAGTAGCCAAAGTCATTAAACTAATTTACAAAAGTAGTTCTTTCGTTAAGTTGTTCGATTCAAGTAGCTTAATTTACTTTATTTTTTAACGTTCTATTATTCTTTATATTATTGTAATGAACAGATTGTTAAGTGTCATATTAAATTCAATTATCAAAACATTTTCCCATTTTTTTATTATTGCATATTGGGAAAGGTAATTTAGAGGTATTCAATAAAATATCTTGATTTCTTTTGGCTTAATTTCTATTCTTAGTACGATATTTGCCCATTTGTTTATTATTTAATATTTTAACATATTAATATCTTTGATATTTTTGAATATAATTCATTGTTCAAAACTAACTCGCCAAATAGATTTAAAACTTGTTTCATCCATAAAGGCTTCTTTCTTTTCTACCACAGTCTCTTATAAAGTGACATTTGGCTGAGTGAATCACAATGCTGGATACAGAAGCTCTTCCAGACTTTTTCTATCCCTTCGGCAAGTGACAGAATGTCAAATAATTGAAGGTCCATTTATTCTCAATGTTTAAATGTGGATCGCCTTTGCAAAATATAAACAATTTATATGGTATAAATAATGACTCTACCAAATTAGTGGAAACCAGTATCATCAACTTGTTATTGAGTCTCTGCAGATCTTCATCACAATTAATTGTAGTATTCCAAGTGGAAAGTTCACCAGGAAATATTATTTGGGAGAGTCTCCCCATTAAATTTCTGAGGAAGGCGTCAACTTTCTTGATGACCCCGCCATCACACTTCAGTTTGTGATTTCTCAATGGATTGGAAGTAAAGCGATTAACTAGAAATATAAAATATTAAAATTTTAATTAGTAATTTTTTTGAAATTTTAACTGCATTTATAATTATTTGAGTTGTTGAAGAGAGATTAAATACTTATGGTTTTAAAAAATCAACAGTATTACATGTTATCAATATAACCACTGGGAAGATATGAAAAAAGAGAATATATGAAATTATAGAGACACTGTTTACAATAATATTGGGCCGGGTACAAATCTCAAAAAAGAATAATCATAAAGGTTACTTACATGTTAAAGAGATTCTTACCATGAATTGTTGATAATGGTACCTTCTGTCTCAAAATTTATGAGTGGCAGCTATAAATTTATACAGGGCATCTGCTAATTTGTAAAGGTCTGTATTATAAAGTTAAATGTCTCTTCACCTTCTGAATTAATTAAATTACATATACTCTCTTTTATAATCAAGATGATAATACCTCTTCCAAAGAAACAGAAGCGGTGTATTACAGTTTTGCAGTATTGAGATTGAGACAAAACGAAAAGAAAAATCATATTCATATCATTTATTAATGAAATGAATAGCAAGTTGCGTTCATAATAATTATGAAAGACAGACGAAGATTTTTAAAAATATACACAGCACTGCTTTTGAAATTTAAAGTTTCAGCTAATTTGTTCATTGAAAACAATTCTGGAGTTTTATTTTTCATTAAAAAATTTAAATAATCAACACAAATGTTTGACATTTTAAAATTTACGTTTGCTCTTATCAATTGAACACCAAGCAGCAAAAAACTATTTAAATAAGAATAAAGGTACAAAAATCATGAGACTATTCTTACACATGGCTACTATTCCCTTGTGACGGAGATGCAATAATATTTAGTGTTTATGAATTTAAAATTTGTTTTGTGAAGTTTAAAGTATTTTAAAAGGTGAATCTCTATTTAACGAATTTTCCATATAACGAATTTTTTTCCGGGATTTAGAGACTTCGTTATATAGAGGTCCGACTGTATATATATAAAACTCTTGATATCTTCGAATTATCTTTATGTCATCTTTTTCAGAAAGATGCCATGGATCTTGAATAATCAGAGCGAATTTTGAAGTGTGCTTCGTAAAAATACTTGCGATATTTTCTAATAGAATATTTTGTAGAAAAATACTGTAACAACTACCCCCGGTCTACCCTACCTTTAAAGAAAACTTCGTTCGATTTCTCTTTAATTTTCTCTTTTAAATCATGTTGCTACACGCTTCTCTCGTCAAACAGATTGAATATAGCTTAATACATGAGTTAATTATGGAAATATTATAACTCTCGTAATTGATGGAAGTAAAATCCATGACAATCTGGAAACATGGTTTATTCAAAGATAACCCTTCAGTGTTTCTAGGGACTTATCAAATTGATAATTCCAACGGTCGTATTCAGCAATAAATAGAATAAATTAGGAACCATATTTTCTGTATAGACCTTCAGCAGTCAATTTCAGTCAAATCTATATTTGTAATGGTTTTTTTTATTGAAAAATAACCTTCATATTTTTTTATGATATCAATGCAATTTTTTGACTTTATATAGTATATATTTAATCTCTTCTCTTTGAAAATATTTTATGACAGAATAACATTTAATAAAATCTTGGGAGGTAGACTGATGTTTAATTTTGAAGGAAAGCAGATAGTATATTTGCTTACAACTTTTTTAAGTCCACGAGAACTAACTGGGGATGAATTCCGTCATCTTGATTCATTGCCAAATGATAATGATAAATTCTTCAATCAATCTATAAACCTTCCTGCTAGTCCAACGCGGTACTTTAACTGAGAACTGTAGATTCATCGTGCTTAAGGACCACTTGCACAAAAAATATTTGGTGGCATCGGGTTCCGAACCTATGATTCGCAGATTCTTACACTAAATTTAGCAATAGGACACTTTTCGCTCCAAATGGGAGATAAAATTTGTGTACTAAATTTTTTTAATTGTAAAAGGAAGAAATGCACATCTATAATAATTATTAATTAATTGAAACTCAAAATGATTGTTACATCTTTTAAGTTAAAAAGTTATTTATAAAACTACCACAATGTAAAAATAATTTTTACAAATTACACAGTCATTAAGATATTTTAAGCTTTACTCTGTGGATGCTTTAAAGTTCTCAAACTTTATTCCTTTGATTTCTTCTGCTTTCTAAAGTTCATGAAGCGTAAGAGTCTGAAATTACTTATTGTGAAGTTTAAATAATGAAAAATTGTAGTAAGAAAACAAAATAATTATGTTAGAAATTGCATGTGCATCCAATCTTAGATCAACTAATTTAAATAAAAGCGTTGAAGTAAAACGAAGTTCGGTTAGAGCTAAGAAAACTCCTTCACCGTTCAGGAGAGTCGGCATTTCATCGATTTTGTCTGGAAAGGAGCAGACTTACGGATGAATGAAGTTTTCTTTTTTTGTGTCTCAAACGGTATAGATCGCTTCTAGTCTACTTCTACTTGAGACATTGTAACCAAGTAACTATTCTTTTTCAAAATACATAGTTATTTTGCATATATTTTATAGATCCATTGAAAGCATTCGTAGTGAGTAATTAACGCATTTTGTAGCAAGATAGTACTAATTATTTAATGAGCGAAATGAATTAGTTCGAAGAAAATGAGGCTAGTAAAAGCATTATAATTTTCTAAAATGTATAAGACCTAACATTTCACAATCGGTAGAGGATCAGATTTACAAATCCCAAAGAACATAGATAGCAACATTGGATACCTTATCGGAATTTTTTAAACAGAGGCAAGAAAGTTCATTTTAGTTTTAAAAGAGAGAAAAATTAAATTTATTTTTCAAATATTTAATTTAAAAGGAACATGAATGATCGCAATGAATAGAAGTAATCATTCAAGAAACTGAACTTATTGGACGATGCTTTCATTTTAACGTGTACATAAGCTTCCTGATTGAACATCAGTACTTTGATGTAACAAACGGAGTCTACTATCTTACAACATAATATCTTCAAGAGAGAATGAAAAATCAATTATGAGACGTTCAAAAATCCTGATTAATAGTTTCCTTATGTAAATTTATATGGTAAAATACTAAAATTAAAAAAACACCTCTTCGAATTCATTAATATTCCTAATAGTTTGCTGAAAAGTCTTCAGTTCATAAATATTTTCAGCCAAATATTTTCTTTATTATTATACAGTAGTATTTCCGGATGCATTCCCATAAAATTATCTATTAAGATGAAATCGTAGAGAAGAGGTTTATAGGTATATTGGAAGTGTATCAACGCTTTATTTCAAATCAAACTTTGAAAATATGAAGTGAAACATAGCATATAAATAAGCCTTAGCATATTAATAAATAATTTTGGTGTGCAATGACTTAATAGGAGATTTTTAATTTATATGCCAAAGGATCACTTCGTGAATTTCTAATACTTTCAAAGTTTAACCTAATTATTTATTGAATTAATAGGTAATGGCAGTCTTATATTAGCCTATGAAAACTGGATTATGGCGTGAAAACAAGAGTTTTATCCTCTCCCCGTCGTTTAGAAAATAAGATCCTTGGCCTCGTCACACCCCTAAATGCCTTATTTCCTCATTAGCATTAAAACTGATCTTCTACACATGGGGTGATAAAACATGATCTTCTTAGATATTGGAGGATAGAAAGATTAGTTTTGTGGAGAAGTGAAATCTGATGTTTCAATCTAATGTGAAATGTAATGTTTTCTTGGTTAATGTTTGTTAATGTAATGGCTTAGCAACTACTAAGAGACAATTTCAGCCGGCATACCATCTTTACAACCATGAGGAAAAGGGTAATGTCTTATTTTGAGGACACTTAAGGGGAATTAGGGACCGGCTTTATAGTTTTGAGCTTTCATAAATGGGAGTAATCAGAGGAAGAAAACATTCCAGAAGCCGGCAGTGGCCTGTCTATACTTTCACTACTACGCATGGGATACAAATCATTTGACATGTAACATAACTACCCAACTAGCACAAAATGCTCTACAATATCCATACGATATCTTTACGATGTTGAGCGGCATTCATAATATCGCAGCAACAACATGGAGATATCGTAGAATATTTTATGCTAATAGTGTACATACTTACCAGATTTTTGTGATACCAAATCTTGAACTGGCCATAATTGTCTCCCGAAGACAAAAGTTCCTTCTATCCTTTCCACACCAATGCGAATGCGTATACTAGATATAGTAGAATTCCAAATATCTCTATAGATGTATATGCATGATATACGAATAAAAAATATTTCTTAAGATGTTCTTCATATTATTGAAACTTTTTCCAGTCTCCATACCTTTCGCGAAACGAACATTAAGACAATCCTATTATCTCTGGTAAGCTTTAGAATTCTGCCATTGGACATCTAAGAATGATGTTGAGATAAGAGAGTACGTGCTTCCCCACTTTATATCTAGGGGATTTCCTTCCCTGAAAGGTTCATTAAATACTCAGGAGTTCTTTATGCTTATAAATGCAAGGTAGGAATCAGAAACCGCCGGCGATTTGTTAGATGTTGCGGTACGCACTTTTCGTAAAGCAGTAGAGCTGTTAAGGAGATTCTGAGGAAGCATTCTGAACTTTTCGGAAATAATCTCATCATTGCCTAAAGCTATAGCATAAACGCGATAGCTTGGTTTCGATTTTGTTGCTGAAAATAAAAAATTACCCATTTTTTGCTTACCTGCTTATTGGAAAGAATATTTTCTCGACAGATATATTTTTGTTAAGATATTATTTTTTTACCTAATACACTCTGTCCTAAAAGTTTATAGAATCTTGTATTTTGCCTACATTTTTTGTTGTATATGATGTATTTCGATGTAACTTACTGTATAGATGTGTTATGTCTATTAAATTGAAAAAAACAGCAATTCTACCCCGTATATTTAATGCCAATTTTTAAATCGTAGAATAAACTGAAATAACCTATCCCAAAAGTTTATAGACAAATGCAATTTCATGCAAATATGGTATCGGTAATCATGACCTCGATCTGGAGCCTAATAAATACGTTGTAAGAAAAGGAAAGCGTTCGTTTGTTCTGCGTTTCAAGATGCCTAAAGCGTAGTAGCTCTCTAATGAAGAAGTGAGTAAAATTCTGCATTTGAAATTGCTCTGTAAGACTATTAAGGAAATTGTAGGATTGAAAATTGATAATTGTAGGAATTAAGGAATTGTAGGAAATTGTAGATTTGTAGTGTAGTAACTCGTAAGACGCCATATGAGCCAAAACTTCGTTCGGAAAAACCACGTGTAGCGGATATTCGCAGTGATAGACGCATACAAAGAATGGCTTCCAGTCAGAAAATGTCGGTTCGCGAAATTACTGGGGCTTCCCGGTTGCGAATCTCGAAGAACACTGTTCATAGATGAATTATAGAATCTGGTTATAGGATCCACGCAAAAATGGCTCGCCGATTACCACGCTCAAAGCTTCACATTGGTAAGAGATTACAATGGACTCGTAATCATATGTCATATGGTGATAAATGGATGGCTGTCCTTTTCAATGATGAAGAAAAAGGAACCTCGATGGACCTGACGGGAATCTAAAATATTGGAATGATTTATGAAAAGAGCCCAGGAGCTTTTTCAGTAGGCAAAGTGGTGGTGGATCTGTGATGGCGTGGGTGGCTTTCAGTTTCAACGGTCAAGTGGGTTTGGCCTTTTTAGATGACCGACAGAATTCTCCTAAATACATAGAAACACTAGAAAATCATCTTATGCCATTTTCAGAAAACATAGGGGAACGAAATTGGTAATATCAGCATGATGATGCTCCCATCTATACCTCAAATGCTACGAAAAATTATTTAAACTCGAAAAGTGTTACTGTTATTGAGTGGACACCGATGAGCCCTGATCTAAACCCAATTGAAAATGTGTGGGGCATTATGTCCCGGAAGGTATGTGAGAATGGAGGGGAATTTTATTCAGTGAATGTCTTGAAGACAGCCATTGAAAGTGTATGGTAAAACTTGGAACCAGAGATATTACAAACCTTAATTATGTCGATGGAAAAACGTGTATACAATGTCATACTGAGAATTGGAAAGACTTGAAACTATTAAGAACATTGTATTGAGCACCTTCTGTTGAAACGTCATATATTCTATAAACTTTTGGGACACCTAATATTTCCATTTTGTTATATAATTGTAATACAAATTGTTATTTTTTCGAAATATTTCGTTGAATGCAAGTCGCATATGGTTTGAATAAACATATTTGTAATTGGTGTTTGTATGCCTTTCCGTTTTGCTAAAACATATATTTTACTCGAGTCTATAAACTTTTGGGACAGAGTGTACATTAATATTTATGAAAAGAAGTAATAACTTCTAAGATGCTCTGGGATTAATCTAACACACTGCAACCTTTAATGTTAGTAATAACTTCTAAGATGCTCTGGGATTAATCTAACACACTGCAACGCTGCACAATGTGCTACAGTAGCATTTATGATATTCTTAAGAGAATTGTGAATAATTTTGGTGACAAATTATCTAAACATTTGCTTTTAAATTTCTTAATGTAGAAAGTTTTTAATAATTACAACTAATTTTTTTATTAAAAAGTAATATTGGTACTCGTTCCAAATATTTGGAATTGCTTGTTCACACATTAAAAGTGCAAAATTTCTGCATAAAAACTCACAGAATCCCTTTCATGATGATTGAGTCAAATTTTGTTTCAGTCTCAGAATTTCTCTCTTTTTCTGCAGGATTGTGTGAAAAACTGGATAGTTTTGTTCCCTTTCACATGTCATCCTTTTTATTTAAAAGCAGTTGAAATTTCGAAGTCAATGAAAAAAATCCGAAAGAGTAACTCCGACGTTGTTTTGAAATGGGTTGGGATGAGTCTTCTGATGCAGCAGTGGAGTTTGATTTGGATTCGGATTTAGGCAACGTTATGCTTTCATTGCATATCTTACTGTAAATGTTTGAAACTAAATTTTCAAGTAGTTCAGAAAACATTGAACTTAAATAATTCTCAATTAGTCTTTTGTGTTTCAAGATAAATAATCGTAGTAAATAAAACATCACAATAAAGTCTTTAAAAAAATTCATTAGGTAATTTCATTCTTGGGTGAATGCATATTGCTCTTCATTTGTATCGTTATAATAATATATATTATCTCCGTAACTTTTTTAACGATTTAGTAATTATTTAGAATCTTTTGAAGATCAAAATTAAGCTGATGGTCTTCTTTCTGTAAGGATCTGACGTCAAAATCAGAGGATTGTCGTTTCGAAACTCATTCCACCGATGTGGGAAAGGTGCACGTTAAATCATTCATCACAATGGGAACATTTTCATGGTAGGGATGTCTAGAGAATAAGGGAGGCACGGTACAGGTTCATGCTTCGTCTTCATCATCTGACTGCGGCTTAACCCCTTCCTTCTTGGCCGGATTATTTTTCGAATTTCCGACCCACAAAACATTTTTTATTGATGACAATTAATATATATTCTATCCTGAATTCAAAAATGCAAATATTTTTGTCAGTGAGCAGTTTTTGCTAGACTTACTGGTGGTCATACCTATGATATCCCGTTCACTGATATCCAGTAATCCCTGCAATGCGCCCAAGTTTTAAATTAAAACAAAGTACTTTCTGATAATCACCATTTCTTATCAATATTCAGCAATACAAAAATAATCACGGAATATAAAGAGACGAGTAAGTAGCGACGAATTCACTTTCAACGATGCAATTTTTCTCTTAGTTCTGTGACATGCGACGCCGACCGTACGAGCAGAAAATTGCCAAACATATGACATGCGACGCCGACCGTACGAGCAGAAAATTGCCAAACATATGACATGCGACGCCGACCGTACGAGCAGAAAATTGCCAAACATACGACATGCGACGCCGACCAAAGAGGGGTTAAGTTTACTAGATTCGTCCTGTTATAACGTGCAGCAAGAAATAAGATGCAGGGCAACTTCAAGCGTTACCTACGTTAATATCACAAAACTAAACTGATATAGAAAAAGAAAATTTGATAAAATTTGTTGATCCCTTCATGAAAGCAGGCATCAAGCTGCTTATTTAGTAAGAATATCTTTTGAATACTTATACAATATCATATCATGCATCATATGAAAAATTTTGGGTTTGTTATATGTAAAAATTTTCCGAAAATTACTTTTCCATATTATTTTCACCTAATTTTAAAATATTCTTCTTAAATTTTTCACTTGATTCATATTTTTATTAACTGAAAAACACACAGAAGCTTATTTTTTCAGTTTTTTTACCTTCAAATGGAATAAATTTTAAATAATTAAAAATATATATATTGAAAAAAATCTTATTTTTTATAACAAAATCTAATTGCTTCATAAAAATTTCCAGCCCAGCAAAAGAATATCAAGAAAGAAATTCAATAAAGTTTCACCTCGAAGAATTTTAAATATTTTGAATATTTGTTATTTTCAGTACACATGGAGCATATCATTTATTTGATCATTGCAAACCTACTTTTGCAGTTACTTATATTGAAAACAATTATTTCTCAAAAGTTATTATTTTCACTCACATGTTATAAAAACTATTTTAAACTATTGTTGTATATATGAGAGATATATGCAATGCAGCCTATGCAAAAAATTTACAGATGATATTTTTAGAACGCTAAAATTCTAACTAATAATTTAATTAAGGTCCTATGTGCGTTAAATTAAATTTACTTTTATTAAATTCATTAGCCTACAATATGGTAAAATATTTTTTAAAAAAGAACTTAATATATTTTACTAACCATGCGGTTTTCTAGTTGAAAAACTTTGGAATATACAAATATTATTCTAAATTTTAAGGAATGAATTACTTTAATGGACAAGTAGAAACAAATTTTTAAATTAATGAATCTATAGCCTGAAGAAAGTCTAATGCGTTTTTGCTTTGTTTTGATTATTAAACCTTAAATCTTGATATTATTGCATATGCGACGTATGCACTGGCTAAGTTTTACTTCAAAGGAATAAATCATGTGATTTCACAGGCATACAAAAAATATTTCCTTAACCCTGTCTATGGTCATGGGAACATACATCAAACCAAAGTTTTAATCAATCAATTTTTCAATGCATTTTTTAAGGTTGGCGTAAGTTCTCGTCAACTTTTTCGATGAAACAAAAACCTGGATGTTCGAATTTCTTATCTCGAACCACAACGAAGTGTCTTGGCTTGGTAATTAATTATTAATTAATAAAATTAATTAACAAAAAATAATCTCATTCAATTAACTAAATGAATTTCTTTTCTTAAATTAATCTCAATACCAAAGTAATTTTATTATACCACTACGAGAAAAAAATAGCCCTTTAAAGGGTTAACTGCACGCTGTTCCTCAGGAAGCTCAAAAGATCTCATAGTTTGTACGGCTAGCTCTATATACATCGCTCGAGCATGGATTGACTCCATCTTGATTTTAAATGATTGTACTATTTAGATCTATCGTTCTCTCCGTCTCTTTCCCATAATTATATTTCCAGTTTCATATCAATAAGTATTTTTGCTTCTATTGTCTACTTTTAATTTATCGCAAGAAGGATGCCTATAAATAATCTATTAATTATGTCCTTGAGCGAAAAATGACCAGTCTGGCATAACAACTTTCTCTTCTTGATTTTCTTTATAATCATTCTTTCTTATCTCTTGATAATCAATGCTCACTTTCCTTGAATTTCATTTTTCGGGATTTATATTGAGGTGAAAATTATTTTTAGGTACATCGCATAATTCTGTATTGTTTAATTCGTAGAGATTTTAATTTTTTTTTTGCATATATAACTCATGTGCAAGCTTGAAAAGCTTGAAAAATAAAAAAGTAAATCATGCGTTTAAAAAGAATTTTGATTATTGAAACCTCTCTTCTTAATCTTACCTTCTAAAACTTTTCTCTGTGAACATCTGCATTTAATATTAAAATGAAAATTTTAAATTGTTTACTTGCACCTATTTCAATAAATAAATGAAGATATTGTGAAATGAAATACTCCATCTTTAATGAAATATAAAGTAAAAAAACACAATTAAACTTTTAATGAACTAAATTATTGTTTATGCCGACAGATGATAGTAACAATCAGAATTGTGGCAGGAAAACGAGTGGAACTACAGAGTTTAGCGAACAAAGCATTGTAGATCATTAAAGTATTCTTGAGCTGAATAGAAGATATTTGTTAATGAGTTTCAATGTGTATATATTTCTGAACAAATTTGTTACAGAAGATTATGTTTTCTTTCATGTATGAATCTGATTAATATTACTTGCGACATCACGATTTGTTTTTTTTTTCTGAAATACCTTTATGAAACTTGGAGTAGAAGGATTAAAAATTTAAATGTATAGCAAAGAAATCTTTGAGTGTAATTTACACAGCGATAAAAACTGAAATATTTTCTGTGGCATTTTACCATGTAAATTGCGTTCAGATATTATTCATGCGTTATTTTCTTTTTTATTTTGTGAAAACTAGTTCTGTTTAAGATCAGGAACTTCAAACAGTTATTTAACTTAAAAAAATATTCGCACTAATAATAGAGTAAAAACTGCTTCAAATTTAATCTATCAGAGGTGAAATATAAAACTCAGAAGTGTTTGAGTAATTTTTCCCAGAAACTTGCAATAAGATCTGATAATGACGGCAGGCCTTAGAAGAGCATTCCCATCACTTTCTTTCTCTTTCTCTTATTTATCCATATACAGTCCTAATCCTAAATAACAAGGAGGACGTTTTCCCCACTTGTTTCTGTAACACTATACTTGCGCGTTAAGGCTTTTCAGGTCATTAAACCGCCCCCGCAATTGTTCTCTATTACCTCTGGGTTCACTTCTGCGCCTCAAGCTCTTTGGAGTCGGAAATCACCATGGCAACGAATAAGGAAGAAGGATGAGCTTCGGATGTTGAAGCAGAAATGAGAGATTTTTGTTTGTGTTCATCCACTTTCTTAACCCTTTCAGGTTCACTACAAGCTTCGTTTTGAAATTTACAAAATTATTTCTAAAATGAGTATTAGATATGCAGCTGGTCATAAATATGTGAAGGGAAAAAATTAGCATTTTTTACTTTCAAGAAATTTGTGGTTTCACAGTGAAAGCAATGAACGGTAAAGGGCTATTTTTCCTCCGAATAAGCTATCATAGAAATTCAATTTGAATTATGTATTTAATTTATAACTATACGTGAATATTCATCATATTCAACCTTCATAAAATCAAATATTACTTTCGAATATTCAATTTGAAAAAATATCAATTTGCGCAAGAACCCTCATCATTTTGTTTCTCTTAGAGATAGAAAGCAATTTAGCTCTTCCAATGCCGATACCTTTGTGAATACTAACGGTATTAAACTGGAATTTTTATATAAGTTGGCCTATATATCTGGCTCTTAAGTTAGGAAAGAAAAATTACGCTAGATTTCGCCCATGTTCAGTAAAAAAATGCTCAATGTGTGGTTTCACTGTGAAAAGAATGAATTCTAAAGGGTTAAAAAGAGGAAGGGCGATAAATACTCTGTCAAAACAATATGCAAATTGAAAGGCATCAAAAACAAATGTAATATACAGGTGAGCGCCTAAAAATGTGCACACTTTTGGATTTTCACATGTTTCAAAGATCTCCTGAAACGCTGGATAGATTTTCCTTGACCTTCCAATATGCAAGTATAAAGAAGAAGCTTGAGCTTGCATTTTATAGTTAAGATTAGGTCACCAGGGTATTTAGGGGACCGACCAGAAATTGATATAGAAGAAAATCATTTAAGACCTATCCCGTTTCACAGAAAGGTTATAATTATTTGCAACTTTCTTTGACGGTTTTGTTTGATGCTCGTATGTTCATAAAAATTCCACGTATATGTGGGAAGATATAAAGGCTTTCTTAAAAAAATCCCAAATTTTTCCAAAATATTTTTGCCTACAACATGTAGAGTTTTCAACCAAATTATAATAAACTTCCCGAACACTTAATAATATGTTAGAAAAATATTGTATTAAAATTTTAACAAAATACTTTGAATATTAGAGGGAATATGAGTATTTGTAGTAAATAAATTTTTACTGCACACGTGCATAAGTTTTCTTTCGTAACTTCAGTTTTCTTAGTTCAGATATACAGGACAACTTTTATAAATATTCCAGCCAATATTTCAGATTCAGAAAGATATACGCATTGTGGCAAGCTGGATTTCGGTTGCTTTCTAGGAGAAGTTAAATTATGAGGATTTTTCTACAAATTGATATTTTTTAAACTTGAATCTTCCAGCAGTTAAACTAAATATTATGATACTTAACTATTCTGAATACCCATTTATACTTATAAAATAAATATGTTATTTAACTTGCAGTTCGTCGACGACTATTGAAAGATTCCAACTTAAACATAATATGAATTTGTCGAAAAACTCTTATCAGAGTTTACTAGGAGTACAAAGAAATGACATTTGACTGGACCTTTTTAGCAGTAATCCAACTTGGTTTTTAATGCCCATGGCACACAGCAAAAATGACACTATTTTTAAAGGCGATTATCAATAGCCAAAACTTTCATAATCACCCACTTCACATATTTTATAAGAAATTCCTAAGGTAACAGACTCGTGTGTGTTCGTATCCGAATTGAACATAGGATGATAATTTTTTGCAGCAATTATTGAAAATGCTCCCCAAACGTGTTCCGAAACTGCAGCTAAATTTCATAATACGCTTTAAAAATTTATGATATCCCGAGCAAAATAAATGCAGTGTCTGGATTCATTATATTTTATAGAAGACGATGGATTTCTACATATTGGACGGTGAGCGTAAAATTTGGTGGGTCAGTACTTTACGAATTGTCTTAAAATTAGTCTCCAGTGCTTAACCGTATGTTGTGACTGATATCTGTTCAATTTATGTTTGTGGAATTGTCCAAAAAGATGTTTTGGATCGTATGGCAGTTGCCACAATAGAATAATTTAAGACAGTATTTCACAATATCTATGAAATGTCATAAGTCATCACCAGCAGTTTAAGGCTGATTATGCTGTTCATATCTTTCAACTTGCACTCATTTTTAATGTAGAACATAATAATTAATACAACATGATAAGCTTCTATTTAGATGAAATAAAAATTATTTATATTCTCTTTTCTTTTTCTACGCATATGACTGTTAAAAGACCTCTCTCAGAAGATTTTCTTACAAACTGTTTTTATTGCTGAGTCTTAGAGTGGATACCTTAAATACATATGCATAAAAATTGGTATTAATCCAACTCTTCGTTGCAGCTTCAGAATGCTCTGAATAGACAAACTTATTTCATGATCACCTTTCTTTTAAGTGTAAGTAGTGAAAACTACAGTTGTTGAAATACTCTTTTTGAATTTGAAATTTGTGAATACCTATTATGTAAGCGACTAAATTGGCTTAAGAATAATGAGAGTATCGTATCACTATATGATGAATTAGTTCCAGTTTTGCAACTATATTATGAGCTGTTTTGGGACACACCTGTAGTTAATTAAACAGCATGAATATGACAAGGGCACCCCACTAGGCAAACTTTGGATTACGCAAGCGAGAGAAAATTTGACCCTTAATGAGACATAAATCTGACCCACGTTTATAATAGATTACAGGTAGATTCATCTCACAAACAGTGTACAATTACCTGTTTACAAATCTGGGATTCAACTAATAGGAAACAAGCGTTGCCTCATGCAAATAAAATATTTATTTTAAGAGAATGACTTCACATGGTAAATATTACATAGGTGCAGATACGCGTGACAAAGAAGAAAATTTTGATATCTATTTTTTTATTTCATCTTTTAAATCTCAGTAAAACTTTCATTATTAGTAAATTATTTAACAAGTTCGTTAGATATTTAAAGCAGATCATGATAAGTGATAATTCTATTTTTTCTTTTAATTAAGTGTGACGACATGCGTACACGAAAAAATTGCAATCTTAAATAATTTTTATGCTTCAATGATTTAACTAGCCTCTGAAAATGACGAATAATCCTCATTTATTCAATAATGAAGTAATGTACAGTCAATCATCAACAGTAATGTCAATGGTAGTGTTGTCGGGCCCAGGAAAGGAGTAAAGCTTTGTGCCGTGCAGTCAGCAACGGTACACGAGTGGGTCTTTGGCTCTGAGAGCCCATATTAATGACGGTCCGTTAAACAGTACGCACGCTGACACTTGTAGATGCCCCATCATTGAAATCCGCGGCAATTTGAGGAAGTATTGTACGTCTGTATCGTTTAAGGATTCGTGTCTGACGTCAATGGTCCAGTTTTTACAAGGTCTTTTTTCCGGCCTCACCGATGGCGGAAATTTGATGTTCTACAGGATACCCGATATTCAAGGTACACTCGTGAAATGGTCGTACGCGAAAATCCAAATTTCGTCTCTACTTCAGAGATGCTATATCCCATCTCTCATGCGCCGACTATAACGCCACATTCAAAGTCACTTAAATCTGGAAAACACGCCATTGCAGCAGCAGGAACCGATCTAATACATTTGTCAGACATCTGTTGTCTTATATAGGCATTGCCGACGGCATCGGGTTAAAATGATCGGTTGCATATCTCCGTTGTTTGCATATGCACGAATGTACGAGGTTTTTTTTTGGCTCTTCAGTGTATGACTTTCAACTAAGTGAGATGCTGTTACAGTTATTTAAACTCATAAGAACAATGCTATGTAAATAATTCAATATTTAATTCTATTTTTTTAAGTTATACAAAAAAAATCCATATAAAAATTTTCAAAATAATCCCAGTCCCACTTTTAAAAATGTCAGCACTTAAAATATGGGCATGCATATACAAGCATGTCAGTAATATGTACAGTTTGGGACAACTGTGCATGTGGTGATGTAGGCACTCCATTCCTCTATGTCCTCTTACCCATAAACTTGCCTGACTCCGAAATCTTGTCTTAAATCCACGTGCAAGAAGAAGACTGAAGATCCTTTTGGATTTCATTCAGACATATGAGCAGATTCTTAGATAATGAAACCTGATTTTGCCATCATCACCCTAAGTTAAATTCTAAAAGTATATTGAACATCTGTGGATGACTTTCATTTTGTCCTTGATCCCGTTCTGTCATAAATTATTTACCAAGTATTCTGTACAAGTGGTTTTATTTGGAGCTCTTCAGCCACTCTTTGTTATTCTTAACTTATCTACTGTACGTATAAATATGTTTAGCCATTCTACTGTTACATCCTCAGAATGTATCTTTTAATAAGTTTCTTAATTATCTTTTTAAGAATATGTATTTATATCTATAAAAGAGTATGCATTTGTTGTTTTAAAAGTTACTCCTTGAACCCTGTTAGCCTGTTTCTAGAAGAGTGCGTGTTTAAGTAAACTACCCTCCCTTATTTGTTATGTTTGTTATCATTTTATTGTTTTCTTTTTCTTATTGTTTGTTGCTACTTGTTCTTTCATTTTTACATGTCACCGTATTCGAGAGAATATATTTTAACCAATGTGTGTTGCTTTTGTATTTGTATATTCGGATTGCTTTTTTTTCTCTCTTGGTACCTGCCCTAATTAACACTTCGTTTGTGAGATTTATACTGATAGCTTTAAGTTCTTCCATTCCCCTCCTTGAATGTCGCAGTTTATCAGAAGAAAGGGAAAAAGTTGTGCATTGTTAGTTCAGCAACAATTTTGCTGTTGCTTTTTTCAGAATTAGGAAAATTTTAAAAGCAATTCCATCCATTTAAATCTTTTTTCCAATAATTTTTAAACACTTATTATCCTTTTATCTCTTAGTTTTCTTCTTTTTTCCTTTTTAAAGATCCCCCATTCCCACTCACATCCATTCCAAGCTGATCAGGAGCGACCTCCGTTCTAGGAACGGGCATGCGACGCGGCGTAGTAGTAGTAGTAATATGTAGGCATATTAACAGACTATAAAATACGTACACCATGGGAAAAAAATTAAACTTACCGTTATCTTCAAAGTTCAAAAAGTTTCATATATATATATATGTATTAAAAAACCTTGACTTATAAACACATTGCAACTTACTATGTTCTAACAATTCTCTTTAAAAAATTTCATACTTAAAACCAATAAATTATAAAGAAAATTCATTTCAATTTAAAATGTTCCAAGATTTTCTTTTCAGCTTTTAATGTTTAGAGCTAAGGCAGGCTTTAAACTTAAGAATACTGCAACATACAAAGTCACATAAACACACACATAAAAAAAAGAAAGACAGTATCAATATTTATACAAAATCTAACTTTTTCACAGGAGTGTTTTCGCTCCTATTAAAAAATATCATGAAATTATACAAAAGGAAATTAGAGGGCAAAATTGAAATTTTAATGGTTGAACTAATGTAACTCTGTAACAAATGAAATACATTAAAATGGCCTTACAAATATAAAAATCAATTTAAATCAATAAAATGATTTAATTTTCAGAAATTATGTAAATGAAGAATATTGTTAAAATCCTGATGCAGTCATTTCTGCTATTTAGTTCATTTATTTTTTTTATTCAAAAATCTGACTATCTAATTCTTTAATTTCAGATGCTTTTTCTTTAATATCTTTTCGCAGAGCATTTGCTTTTATAGAACGGGAAATATTTTTGTAATATTCTGCCAAATTATACAGCTCTTCGGTTGAATTTCCCATTGCTATGATTTCAGCTTGAAGGAAAGCGTTTTTAGATTTTAAATAGTTAAGATTGTCGACTTTTGTTTTCCTTCTATTTTCCGAATTTTTGGGTTTCCAATTTTTCGTTGTTCTTCCAAATGAAGGATATATTTCTGCTTCGAGGAAGAGACAAACCTTCTCATCTCTTTTGCACCAATTGTAGAGCATGAATATCATCAGAATTATTCGCGTTCTCAAAAATGAGCATCTGAGCAATACAAGAATCTTCTTTTAAGGGGAGTCAGTACCCCCTATACCGACAGTGTTAAATTGACCATCTTCTATGTACCCTTTCTCACAATCTATTATAGATACATGTTTGCAATTTTTATACAATTTAATTTGACATTTATATCTATACTTAGCTGAAAATCGTACATAAATATAGCAGAATGTTTTTAAAAAGTTTTAAATTGAATGTAACTATGAATTTTTTTAAAAATGCCGTTTCCTAACACGAGATCAGTACTATTATAAATTATTTTTGTAATATCAGAAAACATTTCACATCAGTATATACATTTATATGTATAGAATAGGTGGTAAAAATTCCAAGAGCATATATGAAGTAGAATTGGAGAAAAAGGTACACGCAGTTTACAAAATACCATTTTGAGATAATTCGAATTAAAGGTAAAACTTTTGTGTTACATTAATCTGTTAACATTTCTCTAAAGTTTATTTTAACTTACTACTATTATGAACACGAGAAAAAAACTTACACCGTTAGGAAGGTCTTGAAATGGAGATTTCAAATATATAAAATTAAAAAAAATCGTATTTTTGGGAAAACTTGACTCCCAAGTTTTCTACCTATAACGATTTATTACACTGAACCCTTTTTCTACTGTACCTTGTCCATGTGATAAAATCATAAGAATTTTGAAAATCGAAAACAGAATTTTGTTTACAAAGGAAAATAAGCACTTTCTAAGGGCTTTTAGAAATGGCAGGTTAAAATAAGCACTTATAAGCTCTTTCTAAGACCCGTGGGAACCCTGCTAATATGTAATGTAACTTTATTTTTATATATACTTTTATATTTAAATAGACATTTAACTTCTCATACTCTCACAAAAACAAGAAATTATTATTTATGGCAGAATATTTATTTAGGGGAGACATGGTTAGTTGTTAAATGGGGCAAGTTGTTATATTTGAATTTTAAATTAACCACTCTAGTCCCAACTTTTCCTACTCTCGGTTAGTTGTTAAACGGGACAAGGTTGTTATATTTGAATTTTAAAATAACTACAGGTAGAAGCTCACTTTTATCACGTCAGCTGGTAGCCCTCGTTCTTATGTCTTCCTCACCGAACATTAGAGTGCCCACACTCAGCGGCAGAGAGAATTCTTGTGGTAATGTTGATTTTGTTCCTGATAGTAATTTTCCTTTCAAATTTAAATTTTTTTGCGGCGGAACCCCATGACATATCTGTTTAACATGTACACCGCAAGAAAGAAAGCCTAGATTTCAGATAAATTATATTATATTTAAAAGTTCTGTGAAGGTGTAATATCACTCACACCTAGCAAGATAAAAACAATCATGACATGGGGCAACATGTTACAATTTTGTTGGGCTACTTGTTACAGTGTAACAACTTGCCCCGAGTAAGTTTTTATTGTACAAAATACGTTTTATTTTTTAAATTGATAAGAGGAACTTTAAAAGACAGGTGGATGTGGGTACAAAGCCCCAGAAACATTTCTGGAGGCAGCGGAAGTAGACTATTGACTACTGGTTGTTCATTGCGAAAGGCGACTGGTAAATAGGGAATTAATTTCATGACAATCAAATATGCTGCAGTAAAATGAAAACTGCTATCGATGGTTAGTTTTATTTCTAATCAATTTCATTTTATAATTTAATTAATTTTGGCGTAATTAAGTTGAATTAAATAATTAATTAAACAATATAGATATATTTTATTAACTTTTAAGCATTCTTTTTGGAGATGCTGCATAAAAGTTATAATCCCTTTTTGTTTCATATCCAGAGTCAACTTTACCTAGCATTGTTTATAAACAAATCCTCTTCAGGTCTTCACAGACAAACAGTAGACGGAATTTCAACAGTACATAGACAGTTCTACGAAGCTTTACTAAGGACTTTCTACTAATAAACATAAATCATTGTTACATCAGTAGGCAAATAAAAATCCAATAGAAAAACCAGTGAGCTGCAGTAAATGCAAGAGTGCTACAATCGACTGGCTACCAACTTTTCTAAAGTGTAAGAAATTTCTTTCCTTCCACACTTCACAAGTTAATTGAATGAGTAGAGTCACGTGATTTAATAGGAACAATGCTGTAACCTCATTCACCAATTTTGCCGGTGTAAACGACAGATTAAAATATTAGGGTCAAGATATCTACAGTGGTGACGATATTGGGGTGAAAACGGTTCAAAAGCCAAAGAGTATAATTGCCATAAAAGGTACCAAACAGTTTGGATCAGTGATATCTCTCGAGAGAGGCACTTTGGTAACCATGTAACCATTTGGTAACCATGGCGCTTGCTGTTGGCGCTAATGGCGACTCAGTTTTCCTCTTTTTTTCTCTAGGAAAAACCCTTTACATATCACTATTTTTCAAATATATCAAAAGAAAAGGAAGGGTTGACAATTAATTTGGATGGCAGAGCAGGATTCTTAAAGCTTCTTGAGGCATTTTATGAAACATACCAAAATCGCCAAAGAGAGGCCTACCCTACTACTTCTAGAGAGAGTCGCATCTCGTCTTAACAACACTGGACCAAAGAAAACGGAGTGATTCTTTTGTCTTTACAAATTATATATTTGTAAAACTGTAATTCAGACAATGATTATTATGATAACTCATCGAAATAACTTATGAAATTAAGAGAATTTATGAAGAAAAAAGAACTTAAGTCCTGCGTTATTCTATAGACATTATAAAATTATATCATACTAAAAAAATAAAGGTATTATATTTGCTTTTATTGATTAACATATTTTACGTAACAATTTATCACATCTAGTGTAACTACATATCCCATTGCGGGGTAAGTAATTGCAATATGTATTGTATATGCACACACATGTATAAAGCAGTTAATACCTTTAAATCATCTTTATCTAATCATTTTAAAAATATGTTATGGATCTTCAGTAATTAGATTAATTTTTAAAGTCTGTATCGTAAAAATTCTTCTAATAATTTCTCTTTAAAAAAATTTGAAAAATATTGTAACATTTTTGCACGGTCTCCCCTATTGTTTGCCGTGTTTTCATTATATATCATTAAAAATTGCAGCTTCATGTTCTTTTGAAAAATTTTCCTTATTCATGAACAGAGAAGTGCATCCGGGAACTTATTCTATTACTTTTGTCCGTCATCCAAAATATTTTGCTCCGTTTTTCTCAACATGACTGTTTCTTCTGAATCCTATACCCATAATTTTTGTGTAATTGCTGTTTAAGTCAGCGTTTAAGGGTATCTAAATCAGAAAAGAAGGAAAGTTGGTTTGTGGAAGTAATACAGCCACAGAAAAATGAAATTAGAAAACCAATGATACCAATGACTTTAAGTAACCAAATAAAATAGCAAAAATTGGGCATAGTGCTAATTTAAAATTGAGCGATATAATATTTAAAAAGTTGATATTTAATTAGATGTATGTTTTCCCCTGATAACTATGCTTGCTACATAAAGATTTCTGATCCTTATGATGAGTGTTGACTAATTGTAAGCTCAAAGGTTTGCAAACCTCATAGAGAACTGTTTTCAGTTACAGAAAGAAGGTTGGTGGGGCCTGGTTGGCTGAAAGCTTCTTGGAAGCTTGTCTGACAAAGTTCCCTTGGATTGAAACAGGGAATGTTAGAAAGTAATTATATTCACAAAGTCTTCTTTCAAAGTAAAGATATAATTTGTCTCGATGTCATAACTTTGAAGGAAGTCACTAGTGCGAGTCACACTGTCAGGAAATCGCATGTTCAAATCAATACGAAGCAAAATCTTACTGGAATATCATTAAATTCTTTCTTTAATACTGACCGTTTCAAAATAACCACTGAAAAAATCTGTAGCGGGTTTTGGATTTCTGACCTTTTTCTTTAATACCTAGACAATATTAAGCGAGTTTTGTCTTTGCTGGAATTGCTCGGGAACGTATCGAATGAGTGAGTTTTATTGCTATTTGGGATTTGTTTTCTTTTCCTGTTCTATGGGCTTTCTTTCGTATAATCTTGTTCTGGGCGGTAAGTGTGACAAACAGTATTACACAGTCGGTTGGTTTCCATCTTTCTCGATATTTAGAATCGCGTTCGTGATTTAATGCTCTATCTCAACTTACCTATATATTCCTTTTAATTCGAATGACTGAAACATGCCGATATTGTTAAAGTGCTTTAGTTCTTGGCACAAATTAATATTTTCCATTTTTTAATTTTTTTGCGTTATATTTCATTTTCTCTTATATCTAATCTTTATTTTGCATTTAATTTAAAGTGCAAACTGAAACATGCTATAAATTTAAATGCAAAGAAGACTTAATGTATTACTTTTAGATAGTTCCAAATAAAATATATTAACTGGCGATAATATTTAAGAAAGTCCGTATATTTTAATATTGAAAGAAAATTGTTCCAATCATGAATTATTTTTATAACACTTTTATAGTTGTTGAACCTCAATGGAATGAAGGCACATAAATTCTTTTTGAACCTCTTGCCATTGATATTTTGATTTCTTCCCTTACTTTAATCCATTAAATGCTTAATTTTTCCTGATATTGAACTGTTTAGCGTGTTCTTCCTTTGAATATGTCCCATCCCTCAAATTCCACTTTTATTAACACATGAGAGCACTCCATTGCGTAATATTTTAGATTCTTTCATGTTTAATATTTTTTTCATCAAATCAAATATGCATGAAATTCAAATGTTAAAAAGGCTTTTGATTCAACTATTAAAAATATAAACGAGTGCAAGACACATATAGTAATTGCAAGAGAAGTGTCTATTAAGACATTAAAGATAAAATAATTTGTTCAAGTTAGGACATTGCTTTTATAATTATTTCATAATAGCTAAACTGATAAGAAATGTCTAGACAGAAATTCATTAATTCCTTCTCTTTTTATTTTAAGTGAACCGTCTTATTAAGTGAATAAAAGTTCTGGGTTCGTTTTTGGAAATTATCTTCATAAATTTTCAATATATAAAACGGTTAAATTAACTTAAATGCCAATAAGAAACGGAATAATTAATTAAAATGAATATTTTACATGGCAATAAAAATAAAAATATAAATTATTAAAATTAACTTTGTGATAAAATGTATCTTTGTCCTATTTAATCCTATGAAATTAAATTTTTATATGAAAAAATTTATGCAAATCATTTATTTAAAATACAACAAAAAATCTCATAAAATACTGCAATTTTTTTAAAGACACAAGTCTATTACTTCAGATAACCAAATTCTTTGATTGCTTGAAATTTTATACTTTAAATTAAACTGGTACTTTATTTTAAAGGAATAGTAAAAACATTTTTACAATCAAAATGAGTTTTATGAAAGCGTCGATTTTTCTATATGCAATGGTTTTCATGTGTTATTTCTTAGTAAAACCATAAATTTATTTTTTATTCCATCACTATCCAGGAAATCTTTTAAATTCTTCCTTTACATATTAAAATATATTATTTAATATTTAAAATGACATGCCAAATTCCATTCTTATAGTTTATTGTGATTTTTCCTGTATTGAGTGCTCATCCTATCTCTTAAAGGATTTGGCCCGAAGTGTGATATAGATCTATAATTTTGATGCTAAATCCAGTTTTCAAATTTCATTAATTTTGCGAGTAACATTTTTGAGATACTTTGTTCATATACACATTTAAACATAAACAAACTGTCTATCCATTAACAAAATTTGCACATATTTTCAATTTTGGTGAAGAGATTACAGAACACCATGCCATATTTCTGCTCCTGTAATCAGAATCTTTGATCCCATAAGCATTTGGTTACATGAGGAAAATATTTTTATCTTTTTAATTAAGAATATTACAGATCAAGTATGAAAGCTTATATGAAACGACAAATTTACTCAAAATTAAAAAAAAACACGGTTTCAAATAAACACATAAATTTTATTCTACAAAATGCACTACCTTACACATATTTCATAGCCAATTTACTATGAATGATATATATTTAACAGACGGAAGAGTATGAAAATAGTGTACAAGATGCCCAAAATATTATAGCCTAATACTCAGATGTTGGGTTTCATTAAAGTAAATTGGTGTTTGATAAACTTTCACTAATACGTTTTTCAAGAAGAAAAATCTTTGTTTACGCAAAAGTATTAGAAAATTCAGTTTAGAGGTTCCAAATGTTGATGTATTTCTAGTGCATTTCTCGTTGGACAGTAGAATCGGATGATCTGGTAATAGAGGGTAAGAAATTTTTTTCCCGTCCTTGTCGAAGAGATAGAGAACTGATAAGTCTCCTGAAGAAAGAGATGACAATTTTGATACATGAGAATAATCATAATGTTTATTTTCTACCTTCAGAATGAATTGGATTCTCACCTTTTGAAACCATTCATTTGAGAGATTTGATTAGGATTTGTTGTAAGCCAGGACATGGGGATGCCCTTTGCGGCGTAGTGTAATGCTGTGATTTTTCCTCAATAGCTGCACAAATTACAATGTTGAATCCGAACTTGTGGAGGATATATGCTGGAAAAGGCACATGTTCGGGAAAGAAAATTTCATCTTCACTAATCCATTTGGTAGATTGCAGCATTCCTCGGCTTGGTATTGTAAGGACTTGGCGTGCAAACAACTATCATCTTGATCCCATAGGTTCTGTTGTTCTTGCAATAATTTATTTATCATTTTAGGTTTAATGAAGACTTAGGAAGTTGAATTGAGGAGTAGAATTGTTTGTACTCTACTGTATTTTTGGATTATTAGTCAGCTTTCTTGCTTCCCTATGATAGCTGCTTGATTGGTGCTTTTAGAGTTGGATGGTTCTAGGATACTGTTTCTATAATGATTCTTGAATTACATTTATTCTATTGGATGCTTGTGCTATTACATAATTAACAGCTTCCTTGACGGACAAGAGTTCCGCCTGAAAATCGGAATTGTTCCCAACGAAATTTGAAGCCCACTTGTGTGTCTATGTGTGGCTGGTAGAATGCTATTAATACCCTTCTGTCTGGTTTGAAGCTATTTAAATTACTTCTAGCTTACCATCTAGCTCTCTCCCACCGATGGGCACCACGAGTACGTGGATCAGAAGCCGCTGGATAGTTAGGCGGGGTGTCACTTCTCCTGAAGATGCAATAATGGTGGGGTTCAAGTTAACCCTTTCAGTGATAGCACGTTCCTTCTTCGGGAGGGATCGCGCCGTTGGCCGGCGATAGCTACTATGATTCCGGCCTCATTACTCGAGCTATTGCAGAGGTTGTTCACCCTGGATGTTTAGATGAGACGGGGGTAACTCTATTAAGGTTACCATCTAGAGTCTTTCATTTTGAAGTGGTCATAGTTATTTACACACAGACGAACAGTAAGAAAAAACACACAAATATCTAAAAATGTGTGTTTTTTTAAACTTTGGAAGGCAAAAAACGTGGATATCCTTTAAAATTTCTAGATTTATTTTTATTTTACGATTACAAAACATGTTGTTTCGTACTTTGTATATGAGAGAATAAAATTGAGTCGCTTAAAGAATGGTAAACCAGCAATTCAAGTGTAGAGCATTTATTGTAAATATATGCATCACACAACGTTATCATCAATAACGTTAATAACTATTCAACATAATATTCAAATCTTTTTGGCATTTATCTTCAAATATTTCGCAACTTCCTTCTCTGTGTTTGACAACTCCTTTCTTACAATTTAAATAAGAAATTAGTCAAGATTTGTTTCCCTCACAAATTATTAACATTATAACAACCATTGATGCGATTGCAAGCTGCTTAAACTTTGGAGAATCAATAAAAGCATCTTAATCTAATTAAATAAATTATTCTTACATCTTTACTTAGAATTGAAATTTTTGATTGGTAATGCTGGTTCATTTAATTACTTAAAGTAAATTAGGGACGACCATTAATTTCATGTTCGATTTATAAGGATATGGTTAAAATAATTCCTAAAATGGTATGGAAAAGTCATTATACATGTATTTTTGTCCTAATAAGTTTAATTTTTAAAATTTAGTTCAAAAATTAATTATTTTTCAGTATCAGTATTGACCCATGGGTTCACTCGAAGGGAAAATTTTCCCCAAAAGCTGTGTCATGCGAAAGAAATAAACCAGCACGTGAAAGGGAAAATAGCTCCCAAAAATTAGAAAATCAAACAAAAAAGAATTCAAATATTTTTGTATTAAATAGAATTTTATTAGAAATATAGAAGCTAATATTTATATTGAGAATCTACATCATTGCAAACCAACTAACTATAAGCTTGCGCAGAATCTCTTTGCTAACGTCTCTTCATACTCAAACTTTTCCTGTAGTGACTTACTGCAAAATTTACTGCAACATTAGATGATTGCTTTTGTGACAGCATTATTCATAATTTCCGTTGAATGCGGTTAATACAGATAAATCCATTTTTAAACTCTGTGCGTCTCTTTGACGAAAGTAATGAGTAATTAATCGTGTTAGACATTTCTCATACTTTTGGGAGCAAAATATTTTCATTTTCACCTATGATTTCTTCCTCGAAAATGCATTACATACTCCATATGTCATTTGTTCTGAAAAATAATATAAGTAATAGAAATAAATAATTGAAAAAAGATTTTTAAAGCTGACTTTAATTAATGAAATGACAAGTGAAATATTTCTCTCTTTAATAATTTCATAAGTTTAAATTTATAACTCATCATATAAGTACCATTAAATTTTGTAATCAAACTTTCTTCAAATTCAATATCAGGTGGCACCACTGATATGCAATCAAAAGCTGAACGATTTAATAGATAAACCGGTGTTTAAGTTTAGAAAGAAGTATTAAAATACTGTATTGCCATTCAGAATACACAAGTGTTGGAGATTTCAATTATCTAATACATAAGAAAATGACTGAACGATCAATTATAAACTTCTCTCTTTAAAAATATGAAAAAGTTAAATAAAAGTGTTTAAAAATATTTTAATTCTTGCTATTTTCATTCGTTATTAACACGGGAGGACGCGCGTTCCTTGCACTTACTCGAGTACGCGCATCGTGTCTCGTAGACCCGGGGTTCTGTTTCTTCAACAAAACGTGCAGAATATTACATTTACTTTAATAGGAAACCTTTTTTTGCACTAGTGTACAAGATATGGAATGTTAATAAAACAATTTTCAACTAAATCTCTTCTATGGAGCGCATTAAATTGAAGAAGATTGATGAATGCTCCCAAGGCATTTATAAACATATTGCCATTCCCGTCCAAAATTACTTGAATTCTTCTCGATATATGTATTAATGCATCATATGTCTCAGCGATAAACATTTCCAAGAATTTTGATCTGATTCTACAACGTTTGCTTCACCATAATTTTCGGGTAGTTGTGTGACGATGTTGTATGTAAAAGTTCTCTTATTTTTACTAGGGTTTTTTTTTCGCACCACTTTTTAATTACACCTATCTTACCGTTTGCTACACCATTTTTCAACTTCATCCTTTTTCGAAATAATCGGTGGACTCACAAATATCAAATTCATTGTCTAATTCCTTTTCAGAATTCGACTTACGATATCTAATTCAACAGTAACAATTTCTTAATTTTCTTTGTTAATCGATTCTTAATTAGTTGATTTTCAGCTAAAAGCTGTTCTAATCTTTACATCTCATATTTATAGTTCGAATAGCGATAAATTGTCGAGATCTATCTGTTCTCTTTAGCAATTATACATAGAAACGCTATCGCGCGTATCGGTCTGACCCGACCGTCTGTTTCCTGAAATAATAAATGTGGGGAAATTCTCGAAATAATGTGGGTAATTCTTTATCAGCAAGTAATTGGCCTTCAATGCAGCTACTGTAAATCTAAATTTTTTTCGTTGAGGGGTTAATTTTTTGTAATAAATTCTTGCAGGAACAGGGCCTCGCAAGCCTAATACGCGTTATCCCGGGTTAAATTACGTGTGCGAGGATTTCTCTATTTCCTGAATCAAGGTAGATTGATGTCGTGTTTTCAAGGGTTTCTTGAACTATGTTTCGTATATTTATATACAGGGTGTCCAACAAAGGACTCCCTCATTTTAAAATTAAATAACTCGGCAACGGAGATCGATAGAAGAACGAAACCAGTGATATGCTTAGTCTGAAAGCCGTAAAAATCTGATACAAAAGTTTCAAAATTAGTTATAAATGTTGCCGACAGGTGGCGCTGTTCGTTGTAATCACAGTTCAGATTCTTAGAAGAAAGCTATAAACTGTCATTTGCAAGTAATCGTTGCAATCACATCACAATCGATTCAAATTAGGCATTTTTCGTGCTTGCCAAGGACAGTTTATAGATTTCTTATCGGATTCTGAATAGCTATTACAACCTGCAGAGCCACCTGTCGGCAACATTTATAACTAATTTTGAAATTTTTGTATCAGATTTTTACGGCTTTCAGACTAAGCATATCACTGGTTTCGTTCTTCTATCGATCTCCGTTGCCGAGTTATTTAATTTTAAAATGAGGGAGTCCTTTGTTGGACACCCTGTATGTACAGAGTCGTTTATGAAAGTATTGACGCTCTTTGACATTCTCTTTTAAGCATTTTTCAGTCACAATTTTCATTATTACATATTTACTGTTCAGTGTGTCAAATAATCCTCTACCTTTCCCAAGCCTATTGATTCATACTGACGGTTAAATTGGGGATTATCAACTAATCCTTTATCCGCTGTTCCTAATCAAACAATGCATCAGCTAGGAAATGAACAAATATTTCAAAGTCACCGATGAGAGAGAGAGAGATGAGCCTTGACATTTCGTTCGAATTGTGTTCCTCCTGAAGAGCCATTATACGTTATAATTGCGATAATCGGCTAATTGTAGGGTGCTAATCTATATTTAGGTTTTAATCCCTGCAGATTTCTGATACTTAGGGTAGAAATCTATATTTTATTCTAGGAAAGTCTAGCAATTTGTCATATTTTTCCCATTCAATCTATTTTATATACAGCGAAGCAGGATGAGTAAAATTCAGTTTAATTACATATTTAATGGCTGATTAATATTGTCATAAAATATCTATTTCGCCCTTGTTAACGATTCATTCCATATATTTAAAATACTGTATAAGAAGGAATGTTATCAGTAAGGAATTCGTGAACTACTTATCTATAAAAAATAAATATAGCTATACGTTTCTGTATTAAAAGTTTTTAAGCTCTTATACTAAAATATCGCTCAAACAACATTAAAAGCAAATTTCGCAAACAAAATTCTTTGCCAAATCACAAATGCCTACAATGCTGCTAATTAAGAAAATCATTCTTCTCCTTTTAAACTAATTAAATTAAAATTTTTAAGAAATTAAATTTTAAAAATTAAAGAAATTTAAAAGACCTATTAAAATTAATATTAAAAGACTTATGGCAAAATGTATGAAATTATTGTGTATGCAATAAATCTGAAACTAATAAGCTCCACCAAAACGGAAGTTTAAGTAAGTAAGTGCAGGTAATCCTCAGTTGTCTATTGTACAAGAGACCGGTTACTGTATGAATTTCTGTCCTATTGTGTCATATTATGTCATGATACGTAATAAAAAATAAATTTTAAAATTTTCAAGACGTTCATTTTTAAAGTTTCTTCCCCAAGAATTGCAAGCAATTGAAATACAGGATATAAAAGAGTCAATTCACTTGTATTCACAGTAACACGTCAAGCATAACTGATTGTATATTTTAGCATATAGCTATAGGTTGACGTAAACCAAGCTGCAAATTCCTACCCTTTATTAATTTCTAAATACCCAATGAATTCTGAAATTAAATTAGCGATATGTATTTCGCATGCATCATTTCACCAGGAATTGGCTCAGTTTTCAATTGTACTATATTCGGATATACATATGACAAGCGACGTATCAATGCTAAACCAACCGAGGGTGAAAGGTTGCCATTGATAAAACCCAAACGTTTCCGAAACGCGAAACATTAATTAGGCTGTACAAGCCACGTTCCTACCTGAAATCTGAGATTAGGTCAGCTGCTTTAAGCATCTGGCAAGACAACTGGGATAACGGAGAAACTGGCCTCAGTGCACATTATATAGTGCCTAGGGTCTCAAACAAGCCAGTAGGATGGAATAGAGAAGAGCTAATGTTCGTTACAGGACACGGGCCCTTCCCTTCGTACCTTCATTGCTTCAATCTTCGAACACATAACAACTGCTCGTGCGGAGAAAAAGGAGATCCAATGCACTATGCCACAAAATGTCGGTTTACCCTCTCCTGGCATTTCCAAACTCCTACAGTGTCAATTAAATTACAGTGGTTGAAAAACATTCTCACGAATAACTTATCAAGAACCCGACTTCGACTCTTAATTCGCTTCATATGTGTTGAGAACAATCTCATTGTAGAGGATAATCATTGAGCACGCATCCACCCAGACTGACACACACTTCTGGCTACTTATGACTCTTCTTCTTTCCCCTCTACGTATTTTTGTTTTTTTTCTATTTTGTTTTGTTTTCTATGTTGTTCGGTCCAGTGTATGTTTCTTTATCATTATTATTTGTTTCTGTACCTGTTATCTGTTTTTGTCCTTTCTTAAAAAATAACATTCACCTCCAACCATTCAAACCGGAAAGGAGCCAAATGGCTCTAAACACGGGGATGCAGGTGGTTTAATGTAATAATAATGTACCTTTCTAGGTCCTACTTCGTGCTTTTTGAAGGAATAAATTAGCTTGTCCGATGCTTTGATTAATTTCCATGTAGTTTTCTAAAGGAAAATTTCGATTTTTTTAAAAATTACCATGAACTTCGCCATCGCTTACGTGAACAAAAATGTTGATCAAACAGATGTGATCCAATCGAGAAGCCGGCAACCCTTCCCTTCTCTTGAAGCCATTAATCATTGCAATCTATTGTGAATTCCCATTGCCACTTCAAAGAAGTGAATTATCCGTGACTGCATTTTGCATTCGTTACTTGGAAAGCATCCGAGTGACTGAAACTACCAGAACCGTCATTAAAGGCCTTACTGCAAGAATTCCAACAGTTGTTATAATATGAGATCACCTAACGACTGGTCTTGAAGAGCAGAAAGAAACGACTGTAGAGGTTTGTAGAATGAAAGGGAAGACAGCAAGAAACAACTGAGGATTAAATCGACGATGTGAACGATATAAGATCGGGGAATTCCGAATTTTCATTTTCTTAAAAAAATAACATGTATTCCAAGTAGGGCGATTAATTTTCTGAACACGATTATATTAATTGTAGGGACTCCCAGCGTCCATTCTATTCATATTCTCGGTTGAGACTACGACATTTATTCTACTGAAAATATTGACGACGTCACAAAGGGAATATAAATTAGGTGAAAAAGTAATTAATATTTGTGTGAAAATTAATATTCCTTTTTATCGCTTTTTATAGGGAATTTATTTTTAAGATCTGCTAAACATCATTACCAAAGAATTGAAAAAAGTGAACGAATTGCTCATGTGTGTTGTACAGCCTAATATATTTTAATAATAGAGCATTATAAAAATATATTAGGCCATATATAGGTTCCCATTATAAATATATATAACACCATTATAAATATTAATAATATATTGGTGCCCATTTTACTGTCATAGCAATGCCAAGCAAATCAGTCAATGATTTTAATAATTTATAATAATTTATTATTTTATATCAGTGTAGTATTAGCCACTTTGCATTGTTCTGATGAAATATTTTCATTTAATAAATTTATATATTTCCTAAGCCAGGTAAAGTAACCTATTGAATTTTTAAAACTATCTCAGCTGTACCTTTTCTGGCTTACGTTATAACCAGAAGAAATGTTACTCAAGTTACTTAAAATTTATTCAATGCCAATTTATAAGAAATGGGAGCACATTAATACTGATTCAATAAAAAGTGGGTTTAATATTGAGTTTCCAGTTGTTACCAAGAAATAATAATTGAAAAAATATATAACCTGTAAAAGGAAAAATTAATTAAAACGCAAGTTATGTGTTTTAGTTTTCGTTGGCATAAACAATGAGATTAGAAAATTTTGGCCTCTCCTTACCTTCAGACAACAGCTAAAATTTTTGCGCTATTTTAGAGTCTTTTCTTTTCACATATTTTTTAGACTTTAGTAAGAATTTGAGAACTTTCTTTGAACGTATAAAAATATTAAATTGGAAAGTATTCCTTTTTCCTGATATAGTTTTCGCAAAAATGATTGGAAGATTTATTTTAATTTTAAAATTAAATTAATTTTCTCGGTGCCTTAGAGAATTTAGCTTTATCGTAATATTTTCTCGAATTTCATAAGTCAAGCAATATAAATATATTCATAGAGTATTGTTTTCGAAAAATAAAGAATGAAAATTTAGAAAGCTATGTACCAACCTACGGATTTTTGGTGTTAAATTTAATTATAACACATTGGCATTTCTAATTTTCTCTTGCTCTTCAATAAGGGAAGATTAATCCTGGGATATTAAATTTTATTATCAGAATTGGAAGTTTTTTTAACAAGTGAAATTAATTATTATATTTACGTAGAAGTTCCCTTAGACGCTTTCTTCTGTGTTCCGTTTCAAAGTTTATAACAATTTTTTTTGCGACCTAAAGATATTAATGCTCAATAAATATAAATACAGAAACATAACAGTAAACAGAAGTTCTGTCTTTGTTTTTATAGGTAGTAAATTGTAGATAATTTATGATGTAATAATCCGAAATATCTTTATATCCAGACACCATAACTTATACTAAATAAAAGATTATTATTCGACGAACTTGCACGAACTACTAAGACGAAATAAACATCAATAAACCCAAGCTTTCTTTAAGTTGATTTAAATCTTTGCTTTTGCTAATTAGTTTTAGATTTTCCAGAAAATTTCAATAAAATTATTTTCAAAGCATCTGGTTTTTAAATTTTCAGTGAATTATGTGGTTACAGTAAGTGAATAGAATAATTGAATGCGATGCTAGCTTACTATAACGATAAGTTACAACGTCGCAGCGTACTTAGAATGCTTAGCAAAACTTCAATTGAAGTTGCTTTTTGAGTTTTCTCCTTTCTTTTCCCAAATTCTCTGGAATTGTTTTGAGTGCTTCTACAGTTCCTTTCCAATTCAAGATATTTTGAAATTCATTTAAATAATCCAAAAAGCAATCCTTAATAAAGTCTTTAACTCTTAAATATCTGTTTGAAAAATAAGTATCATAGAGGAGGAAATAATTGAAGGAATAAATAATTAATTACATTTGTATGTGATTAATTATATCTTAAAACCTTAACATTAAAACCTTGTTAAAATTTATTAAATATTCTACAATACGTATCATTCCGCAGAATGGATCTTTAATGTATTTATTTTTTTGTTAAACCACACACTAGTTGTATTTTCACTTTTCTTTGAAACGTCCGAAGTAAGTAAGAAAAAAAATTACTTCGAAGAATTCAACACACAATCCTTTGCAATTGAATGAAATTGCAAAATTTCTATTAAAATGAGATATTTTATATGTTTCGACTCTTTTGTGAACTTTACCATAATTATATTGAAGAGTTAGGTCATGCATTGAAAATCGTCTCATAATATATGGGAGAGTTCTTCAGTACTTAGTATATCAGAAGTACTCAAATCGACCATTCTTGAGTAAGTATTTTACTGTTTTCAATGCGCTTCGTTTCATCAAGTGGTAAAAGCAGAAACAAATACTAAGAAGATTATATAGCGTTGCCAGAGTAAAATCTAACATAAATACAAGCAAGCAAATCAATTAAAACCACTGGAAGGAGATAAATAAGATGGCTCTTTGAAAAGAAATAGAATAAAAGAACAAACAGGAAGGAAGAGCGAGATGAATTTGCATTCATTATTCCAGTGGGAAAAGTTAGAATAAATAAATTAAAGAGTTTAATGATGCTTTTGAACAAATTCTCCAAAAGTTTGGTAACGCTAATGATTTAAGACTTGACTAGATAACGAGATTTTGAGGTACTTGAGAGTTTGAATGACGATTCTAAGAGAATCAACTTTACGAATAATTGTTTCATTGTTCCTCACTAGCAGCTGTGGGCGTCAAAATAAGTCTCAAGACCCACTTGATTCAAAGGGGCTTATTGTAAAGCTATTCAGATGAATACTGGTAAATTTAAACTTGTACAATGTTTCTGGCATATTCGGTTGATATGATTTATAAGTCTTAGGAAATAAACATTTATGTCCCCAGTCTCTTATTTTGTTAAAAAATAGTTGCGGTGGCAGATTTTTTTAAGCTTTTGATTTTCATTTCAGGTTTAATGAAAATTTTAATCAGGGCATCGAAGTACAAATACTGTTGAGATAGCCCCCAAAGAAAGCGAAAATCATGTTTCTATCAAAGCTTTTGGTTATTGCTACATATCTTAAAAACTACTTAACGGAACCGGTTGAAATTTGGAACATTGATGTTTTAAGTCATGCTCCTTCTATTGGTATCAAAATAGTTTCAAGTTTCTTTTAAAAAAGTTTTAACTTATGAATTTAAAAATTAATAAAAATTATAAAAGATATTTTCGTTTAAATAAGGATAGCGTTATTTGCAGGTATTGTACCTACGGATAAAACGTTATTTACAGGTACTGTACCTATGAATAATTCGTTATTTGCAGGTACTATACCTACAAATAATTCGTTATTTTCAGGTACTGTATCTACGAATAATTCGTTATTTGCAGGTATTATACCTACAAATAATTCGTTATTTTCAGGTACTGTATCTACGAATAATTCGTTATTTGCAGATACTGTATCTACGAATTACAGATGACAGGTACATGATATGAAACATTATTTACAGCTATTTTTCATTCTATTATTTTGCACACTTGTGAGTTTTAGATGACAGTTCATTATTTGAATATTTTTAGAGATTAATTAGCAGCTAATATATTAATTTTATTAAACTTGATCCATTTTCGTGGCACCGTCTTGTAGTGAAATTGTAAAAACAATCATTATAATTATTTTTTCTACTTTTTAGTTTTTAAATTATAATTCATTTTGCTTATAATAATGAATTATAAATTAAAGACTGAAAGGTAGAAAGAAATTAAAATAAAAGTGTAGTGTACTAATTAGTACACTAATGTGTAAACTTTCCCCATCGCCATTTTTTGCTATAACTGGCCCAAGTGGCACTTGCATTGCAAAGTCATTCCTAACACCTAAAGATTTAAGGACATTTCAGAAAGCAGGGCCAAGGAAAAAAAGTAACAGAGATAGGGAAAAAAAAGGCAAACATCCATTCTTACAGATACACTTGTGAGAAATGCTTTACAAATAGAGAAGGAGAAATTATTAAAGAGGAAATTAGCATCAGCTCATCATACTATGTCTCAGTAAGAAAACTCCATTAGAATACGTTATGATAATGAAAAAAAACAGTGTGGATAAAAAATTTAAAATAAGAAAAACCTTATTCCGAAAAAAAATTTGGAAATGTTGAGTGTAAAAAAGACACAAAAAAACCAAGAAAACTTTTGATTCTAATGAAGAGCATGACAAGAAAATTCTCTGTGTATTTACTATTTAAATCCATACGAAGAATCAAGATCTGGCGAACAGTGGGTGCAATTCACCGAATGTAAGAGGTGGATTCATGAGGACTGTATTACCAATGGCAATTCAAAATATTTTGTTCGTATAAATTGTGAGAGTGATTTTGAAAACTATTAGGATTCACCGTAATTGTTTATAATCTATTATGTACTTTTTGTAATAAACTAGGTTTCTTTGTATTTAATTTGTTGTATTTTAATCACTGTAAGATCTGTATTTAATCATTTTTGGTGGTGTGTAAACGTTCCCCAGGCATTGTGTAAACTTGTCCCGGTCATGGAGCAAGTTTACACAGGTGTCATCATGGTAAAGAAAATGGTATAATTACAAAAATATAATAATTTAAAGTACTTAAAAATATACACTCGATGCCTTAAAGTTTAACTAATTAATTGGTAATGAAAATGAGAGAAATACTTTAAAATCTTAAAATAGAAAAATAAAAGTTAAAAAGCGTGTAAACCTCCCCCGGTTTTTCCTATCATTCGCATTCAAATCTATACAATTCGAAATGTAATTCATTTTTGTGTCTTACTTTTATAGAAAAATTAATTATGTCTCTCGAAATCAAACAGGTCGCCGAACAAATGTACTGTAATAAAGTCATTAGATGTCACATAATTTTATCACACTTGTTCGAACAGTTAATAATAATTTAAGACGTATTTTTATACAACATGAAATTGAGGCACATTTTTAAAACAGATTTACAGTTCACACAGTAACATATAATAAACAACATGCTTAGAAAGAAATAGTAAATGTTGTTTTGTTGAAAATATATCTTTTATCTCTTTAACTTTCAGAATAGCATAGTTTAAATGGTATGTTTTTGCTTGTTGAGTACTTTAGTAACCTGAACTAAATTCATAGTTATATTCAGAAACAACACAATTAGTTTTGACTAAATAAGAAATTCTTCATTTAACTTTTAAAATATTTCTCGAATTCCCAAACCTCTTTCATTAACTCTTTAATACTTTAGTTCGGTTAACAAGCTTTTCTCCAATTTTTCCTGGAATTAATTAAACAGAAACTACCTTTCCCTTTTATTGAAATACGAGCATGTATAGTATCCAGAAAAATGGGGAATTTCTCGGTATTTTAGTAAAATTGATGTGCACTTTGTAATCTTATTACAACAGACTATTTTTATAAATAAATATTAATAAAGAGGATTACTTAAACTAAGGGAAGTGTTATATGTTCTGATGAATAAATACGACTCACATCCAAATTAGATGCATAGAAATTGAATATTGGCGATTTAGGATCTGTATTAATAAATTAAAGAACTCATAGTTTTATTTATTCCCATTTCAAATTAATCTGCTAATGAAAGCTGTGCAACTAAAGAAGATTTAAACTACAATGAGGATAAGGCTTATTGTATTTAGTGAAATTTTATATTCTCGTTCCATTCTTAATATTGCCAAATTTAGATGGTATGTTTCCATAAGGCTTATTCCGAACTCACCTAATTGGATATTTGAGAACCTACATCTAGCAACTATAAATGTCCTTCTTAAAGATAAAAAGATACTTTTCTGTTATATTTTTCTAAATATTATGGAAGTCATATAGGTATATTTTAATTTTTCTGTTGGATTGTTTTATATTCTGAATTATTCAATTTTAATCGAGTATTACGCAGTAAATTTTTATAATAATTGCAATAAATTAATAATTATCAATTTGAATATATAATTAGAGATTCTTTTCTATTATAAAACTACTTGCTTCTAAATACAGGAACAAAAATAAAGTTAAAATAAGTCAGAGCTGAATATAGCGTAACTTTACAACAGAAAGTTACAAAATTAGAAATGCAACTTAGTGAAGTGATTGGCTACAAATTTAGGCAAAAAAAAATACAGCCGCTATCGCCTCGAAGAGGGTTACTATTTCACACATAAATTGTTAATGCATTTCAGACTTTATTCATTGCGGCCATTCCTCTTTAAATTTTCATCCATTTTGGACTACTATATAAAAGTTAATAATGGCGTGTTCAATTGACAAATATAGAAATTTTTTTCAAATGTTGAACGGTCTGATTCAAAAATATATCTGTGGGCTCTGCTAAACTAACTGCATTGTAACTATGAACCTCAGCTTATTTTTATATTCCCTACATATTTTTCGGTTTGAAGAATCACCATGCCAGTCTCTGATGATCGCCAGATGACCATGCAAATTTCTGAAAAATGTATCCTGAGCGCCTTCTTGTTCGTTTCCTCTTTAACCCAAGTGGACGCGCCTCCTTACCGGACGTTAAGACGCGAGGGGTCATAGAATGACCCCAAACTGAAATTCAACCCTGCGCTGTTAAAAACATTATATTTTTAGTTGGAAAAATAACGCTTTTGACTTTTAGACATTAAGAATACAGTGCTTAACACAAATCAAATCTACTTCATTATTATCAAATAATAAAGCTCGGATTTCTAGAGATTCAGTTTTCGCTCATCTCTTTAGCGATAAATATATTTGTTTATTCTACAATTAAAAGTATCATGTTATCGTTGATGAATAACTCCCAACTCTTCACAGGGCTTGTCACATCTTTCGAGGGCCCTTCTTTTCCAGGCAAGCGCGACACATTATTATGACAATGAATATTTTGCCTACATTTTGTTTTGCTCCACTCAGTGCCCTCTTTTTTTTGAAAACAATTCAAGTTATTCATACTATCATTTCCAGAATCTCCTTTCTCTTCCGATTCCGTATAAGGTTCGCAGAAACTTTCATGATCTAAAAAAATCTCTTCTGAAACATCCTCAGGTCCATTGTCTGAATCTTCATCAGTTTCAACTTCAGCAAGAACGTTCCATTTCTTTTTCGTATGGAGTGGGCATTGTGAGCAGCAGGTAAATACTTCGATTCGGAAAGGACAGCAGCGAACTGACGTAATCAGCCGCTCGAAGTAATTGGTATGTGAAACAAACGGAAGGACGCTCGGGGTCATTCCATAACAACAGTAAGTAACAAAACGTGTACTAGGGGACGAAAAATTCCGTAAATACTTTCTAAATACTCAGAAAAGGCAGAGGGGGTGACTAACTTAGTTACTGATTAAAAAAAGGCGTAAACAAGTGGCTAGTTTTCTGGGATTCAGAGTTTGCAGAGGGCTTGGGGTCATAAAATGACCCACTCGTGACCTCCCGGGTTAAGAGATGATGAATATAGGAAATGCTTTAAAATTATGGTGTAAAGATACGGTTTTACTTACAGAGAGGAAACGCTGGACATTTACACAGCATTACCGCATTTTTAAGCGATGATTTCTCAGAAATATTGACTAAACATTGAAAGTGCGAAACTACGCTATACCATTATTTTCTGGGATTGTATTAGAACATACAGAATCAAAATGCAGTAGTGTTAGATCAGAACATGTATAATTTTTCACGTCATATACAAATATTAATAATTCATAGAGCCATGCACGTGAAAAAGTATTTTTCGATCCACGGAACAAAATTCCATTGCCGTTCCATTACAAAGCAACAACAAAAAGAACAGATTCCAGTGTAAATGTTAGACGGAGAAAGTTTTAAACCTGATACCAGCTACTGAATGTATGAAATTTCGAAGGGGGTTATCTCGCTGAAGTATCTCATTAACAGTAGCTTTCTAAATGTTTGTTCTACTTACGAAGATCTACCCCTGTAGACTCGCACAACGAACTCATTATCTTGAATGATTTCAGAACAAACTGGCTTTCATATTTTCCCAGAAAAAACAATTATATTTCAGATTCCTGGCTTGATGTTGAAATTTGTAGCCACCGGTACTCTCAGAAACATCTTTAAATATTAATAATTCATCATTAAACATCTTTAAATATNAATAATTCATCATTAAACATCTTTAAATATTAATAATTCATCATTAAACATCTTTAAATATTAATAATTTAATTATAATAATTTTAATAAAATAATTATTCCGTCAAATCGTAAAACTCGGGAAAATGCAATGGAATGTAAACGGCTATATAGTGAAATTAAACTGGTACATATTCATTCTTCTAACATCAGTAACCAAAATTTGAATGCATCAGAATATTTTAACATAAATCACTCTCTAGCGATTCAATGTATTATTTTTTTGTCTGAAGTAATTAGCTTTCCTTCATCAAAAACATTCCAAACTTCCAATCCTCATATCCCATCCATAACTTATGGTTATTAGTTTCGTCAACATGCAACTTTGAATAAACAAGTTAAAATTATGTAGGGGAGTTGGGGTAGATTGAAACGCGGGAACATTGATACAGCCCATAAATTTTGATGATTAGAATGGCCCAAGATGTTCATATCCCTTCCCATATATGCCACTGTAACCCTTAGCGCATGGCATGTTTTTCAGCCATGTTGAGTCAAAAGTTAATTTACAAATGAATAAAACAAGTACGTGTTGTGAGATTTCTTTAACTAGTTACGTTTTCCTGCCAGGGAATCTACTCCAAAAGTAGAAAAAAACGTTTATTTTTCTGAACTATATTAAGTTTAGAGGTTTTAAAGCGTTGTTTTTGATAAACCACTTGTTTTTTTAAGCAAAAAAGGCTCTTGGATCAGATTGATACAATTGACTGCGGGGCACATCGATACGCGTCTTCTTTGTGTATCAATGTGCTTCAACAGAAACTACTTCGCAAAATCGTCTTCAGAAATGGAAAAAACGTAAAAATGAACTATCTAAGAGAAACGCGCAATTAAGTATTTATTTAAACACTGAAATGGTTTACATTTTTTATTGCAAAAGTAAAAAGTATTGCTGTAAATTATGTTTAAAAAATTTTTTACGAATTTATAAAAATTGGAGAAAAAATTGTCCGGAAACTTAATATCATCGCAAAAATAATCTTTTGCATTTCCAGATGGTGTGAGAATTATTTTTCTGCTATATTATTTTCGTAAGTCATCAAGGAATAAAGCAAAAATTTCCCTTAATTTTAAATTAATTCAAATTTACAAAAACATCTTCGAGATACACATTCCCTCCCTACAAAGTATTTTAAACCCACACCCACCCATTCTCCTTTCATCAAAAATGTTGATTTTGATTGAAATAAAAGTTTGTTACTTTGTTAAACTTTTAAACATTGCAACGTTTATTCATAAAATAAATTTTCTTTTGATCTCACACCTATTAATCATCATTATTTTCGATATTTCATTGTGTATCAATGTACCCCTGTTATGGCAGGTTGATACAAGTCTATTTTTAGCAAAAAAGTATAATAAGCATTTTATTTTGTCATTAATGGCCTAAATAATACATTCAATTAACAAATATATAAAGATAGTGTATTAGTTCTAATTATTTCCGCTGGTAAAATCATTTTTTAGCTTTCCAAAAAAAAGATTTATCAGTGTCCCCGCATTCCCCCTACACTCTCCATAATAAATTTATTTCGTTATCATCTTTTCAGATGATATTTAGTAAAATGATTTTGGTGAAATCTTTTAGGCTGAGACTGCTATACAAATAGATGTGGATGCGTACCTCTGGGGATTCTGAAGACTTCTAGATTTTAAAAAAATATATTCATTAATATTAGATATAAAATATATCGTAGAACGACTGAATTTAAATTATTTGTCCATTTTTTTATTAATAAGGTTAACATTTTTTTACACATTTTAATGATGCGCCTGAAAGATATTTTCCTTTAAAAACATTTTTTTTAAAATTCTGTATACTTTCTGTGATATTATAATTTGTTATATATATTTATTAATTCAGAATTGTTCCTATTATTATATTGTATTTTTAGAGTGAGACATTTCGTTTTATGTCTTTGTAACGAAATGTTTATTTAAATATATATTTAATTACTAGCTGTTACCCGCGACTTCGTGCGCGAAGAATTTGAATTATTCTTTTTTTAAATTCACGAATGTAAATGTTTTGTTGCATTTTGAAAGGGGAAAGTAAAAGTTCTGAAAGAGATAATACTTAATTGGACGGCTGACAGGAGTGTACTCTACATGTATGCTGATATAGTTATATAAATTGTTTATCTATTCTAATATACTTTTGTATACCACATTATTTGCACGGATGCAGAGGTTGTGTGGGCTGGACACACGTGAACACGCAATGTATAGTTGCCCATGCGAAAAATATGGATTTCCAAATGTACATCTGCCACTTTCAGTATCTGGCCCTAAGCCTGACAAATGACATTTTTAAAGGGATTTGTTGCCTTCTGAACTGAGATGATAAATCCTTCGGCATTATCGGAAGGCGTGGAATTAAAATACACTCTCTTCTCCCTATATCAATCGTAACAGTAGCTTTCATGACGTTTGGACCTAGGTGTGTAATTTGTGACCGTGTGCCATTGCGCAATCTCGGTATATCGAGGTTACGTATTAGTAGTACTGGCACATCGACTATCAATCTAGGCTTGTCGGAAGGTGCCCTGACAATTCTAAGATGTTGAAGAACTCTACAGTATATGATCATCCTTGTTAATGCCCATTACCGTATCTACAGATGGATGTTCTGTAACACCTCACTGTGAAAGTTACACAAAACATCGAGAGAATAATTCACTAACGTCATTGGATCACTGTGTAACCGCATTAAAAGCTGCAAATGCTACGACAACAGGAAACCGGAAGTGTAAAGTCTCCTTTGTTGTTAATGGTAAAAAAAAAGCAATATTTTCTTATATTGACTTTAACACTGGCAAAAGCCCGCGCGCGAAACAGTAATTTGGCTTGAATTTATTTCTATAAGAATAAAAAGACTTGTTAGAAATTTCGTTACAAAAATATTTTTAAACCTTAATAACAATCAGAGAAAACATTTCATCGCAATGTAATTAATAGCATTAAAAAGATCATTTTCTGGTCTTTAAAATGGCATAAAAATAATTGTTGTCTAATAAAGATTTCAGAAGTTATTGGCAAAAAACGTCTAAGCATTAGGCTTAAAAGCGGCTAATGTTCGTTATTTAATTAAATATCTTAAGAACTAATTAACTCTGAAAGTTGAAAATAGCACCTTGTGTGTAAATTTCATGTCGCTAACGTTCACCGTTTAGGAGGAGTTCTTGTGACCGACTAATCGACCGACAGACAGACAGATACATGTAATTTCTGCCTTGTTTTATAGATATTTATAAACATAAGCAAAATTTTCAGAAATAAAGATAAATTAGTTCAAAGTCTAACCGTTTCCTAGCAGCCAAGTAGGTATAAATTTGCGTTATTTCAAAATCGTCTGCACGTAAAATTTAAAAAATTAATAAAAATTGAATGAAAAATGTCACAGAAATAAAATTAATAGCATTGAAAAGGTAAAATTTTTATCTTTAAGACGGTATAAAAATAATTTGTATCGGACAATTTGTTTCGAAGTTACAGCGGAAAAATGGATTACGTGATAGTTGATTTTAAAAATAATTTATTCCGTATGTTTTCGCATTCCTGAAGGATCACGTGACCGTAGATTGAAAAATAAAAATCTTCATCGCGAATCGCGGAGTCAATGGGCTTTCTTTGTTAACTATTTTTAATCTGTAGTCAAAAATAATTAATTTAACGTGATTTCACCTAGCCTATGTCCGTTCTTGGGTTTCAAGCTACAACTCTGCCAATTTTCATCCAAATCGGTTTTGTGGTTTGGTCGTGAAATCTTAACAAACAGACAGACAGACATACATACAGACAGACAGACAGACACACTTTCGCATTTATTATATTACTAGCTGGTACCCGCGACTTCGTGCGCGAAGAATTTGAATTATTCTTTTTTTTTAATTCACGAATGTAAATGTTTTGTTGCATTTTGAAAGGGGAAAGTAAAAGTTCTGACTGTGATAATACTTAATTGGACGGCTGACAGGAGTGTACTGTATATGCTGATATAGTTATGTAAATTGTTTATCTATTCTAATATACTTTTGTATACCACGTTATTTGCACGGATATAGAGGTTGTGTGGGCTGGACACACGTGAAAAAGCCACATATAGTTGCACATGCGAAAAATATGGTTTTTCCAAATGTACGCCTGCCACTTTCAGTATCTGGCCCTGAGCCCGGCAAATGATATTTTTAAAAGGATTCGTTGCCTTCTGAACTGAGATGATATATCCTTCGGTATTATCGGACGGCGTTGAATTAAAATACTCTCTCTTCTCCCTATATCAGTCATAACAGTAGCTTTCATGACGTTTGGACCTACGTGTGTAATTTGTGACCGTGTGCTATTGCGCAGTCTCGGTATATAGAGGTTACGTATTAGTAGTACTGGCACACCAGCATTCAATCTCGGCTTGTCGGAAGGTGCCCTGACAATTCTAAGATGTTGAAGAGCTCTACAGTATATGATGTTCCTTGCCAATGCCCATTACCGTATCTACAGATGGATATTCTGCAATACCTCACTGTGAAAGCTAAGCAAAACATCACTAACGTCATTGGATCACTGTGTAACCGTATTAAAAGCTGTAAATGCTACGACAACAGGAAACCGGAAGTGTAAAGTCTCCTTTGTTGTTTATGGTCAAAGAAAGCAATATTTTCTTATATTAACTTTAACAATGGCAAAAGCCCGCGCGCGAAACAGTAATTTGGCTTGAATTTATTTCTATAAGAATAAAAAGTCTTGTTAGAAATTACGTTACAAAAATATTTTTAAACCTTAATAACAATCAGAGAAAACATTTCACCGCAATGGAATTAATAGCATTAAAAAGATCCTTTTCTGGTCTTTAAAATGGCATAAAAATAATTGTTGTCTAATAAAGATTTCAGAAGTTATTGGCAAAAAACGTCTAAGCATTAGGCTTAAAAGCGGCTAATGTTCGTTATTTAATTAAATATCTTAAGAACTAATTAACTCTGAAAGTTGAAAATAACACCTTTGACCTAAAAATATGCTCTAGAATGCCGTGTGTAAATTTCACGTCGCTACCGTTCACCGTTTAGGAGGAGTTCTTGTGACCGACCGATCGACCGACAAACCGACAGATACATGTAAATTCTGCCTTATTTTATGGTTACTTATAAATATAAGCAAAATTTTCAGAAATAAAGGTAAATTAGTTCAAAGTCTAACCATTTCCTAGCAACTGAGTAGCTATAAATTTGCGTTATTTCAAAATCGTCTGCACGTAAAATTTAAAAAATTAATAAAAATTGAATGAAAAATGTCACAGAAATAAATTTGGTATCATTGAAAAGGTAACATTTTTATCTTTAAGATGGTATAAAAATAATTTGTATCGGACAATTTATTCGGAAGTTACAGCGGAAAAAAGGATTACGTGATAATTGATTTTAAAAATAATTTATTCCACATGTTTTCGCATTCCTGAAGGATCACGTGACAGTTGAGTGAAAAATAAAATAAAGTTCATGCGAATCACGGAGTCAATGGGCTTTCTTTGTTAACTAATTTTAATCTGTAGTCAAAAATAATTAATTTAACGTGATTTCACCTAGCCTATGTCCGTTCTTGGGTTTGAAGCTACAACTCTGCCAATTTTCATCCAAATCGGTTTGGTAGTTTGGTCGTGAAAGCTTAACAAACAGACAGACAGACAGACACACAGATAGACAGACAGACAGACAGACAGACAGACAGACACACTTTCGCATTTATTATATTATTAAGGATTAAGGATAATATCTTAAGCTCTAAATTTTAGCTTATGCTGCCGAAAATTCGGTCAGTTTTCAAACAAAAATACTTTGAATTAACATTTGTTTTTAACAAAATATATAACGCAATAGCATAGTGCTTTCAAACTGGTACAGAAACCTAACTTTCGTATTATGTGTGCTTATGAAAAAGGGTTAGAAATGTTTCTTATTGAGATAATATTTAAATTCTAAAAATATAATTGGTATGTTATTAAACTCCTAAATGAAAACAACAGTTAAATAGAGATATTATTTTATCGCTACTATTTTATGTAGGAATATAATAGCAAACAATAAAAAAATAAGGAAAATTTAAGAAAATATGAGCAGTGTATACAAAGAAATCCTATTTAAAAATATTAATGTTGTCTCTGATATCTTTATTCAGAGACGCTTTAATATGCTATTAGATTCTTTGCATAAACCAAGATTATTTTCTTAAAGACGGATTTTAAAGAAATTCTGAGTAACCGCAAATGAATCATATTTTTTCAAAATTTTATGATTAAATCACCTTTAATAAATATTTTCGACTTGATGAGAAAAATATGCTTCTTTATTTCAACAATGCCAGTAGTTTCTATAGGTGATTGGATTGGAGTTTGGATTTATGGTGCAAGAGTCAGTATTGGCCATGCTGCGCCAAGACTATGGTATTTCCCCGTAAGTTTCAGTAAAAAGTAAAGTTTAGATTACCACCTAGCCAAATGCTAAAAAGGATTTAAGTTCATATGAACAGTTGTATATTACTGTAAAACACGATAAAACTCAATATTATGACAGTTTCTTTAGATGAACAACGTAAATTAATTCAAAAGAGCAATTCTTCTTTGCATTATACAGTGAAATCTGAGTATAACAATACTGACTATAACAATAAGCCTGTATATAACAATAAATTCCCTTTAAGTCGATGTATTTTGAACCTGTCTATGATGATAATAGCTTTTTAGATTCACCCGGCATTAACAATTATTATACCTCTTTAGAGAGCTGGTACAGTATAATCCCAATTTTTTTACTTGCAGAACGCCTAAGGTCAAGAATGTCAGATAACAGGGGATTCGGGGGGAGATGTCTAGAAATCGGAGCCTATGGTAGAAGGGGGAATCCAAGGGCTAGAGATTGGAACGTGTACATGCGTTTTTTGCCTCTAAATCCAGGAGGGCACGAACCTTTTCATTCGCATTTATCACCTTGAATTTCGCTTTAGTTGTGTTAATACCATTAATCTAGGATGGCGCGGCTAAAACAATGTGATTTAAAGAAAAGCTACGCATAATTTTGGAAATCAATCAAGAACTAATAACATTGATGCTGCTAAAATTTGGCATTTTTCTGTCGATAAGCTTCAATGCTTTAAATGCTTTAAGAAAAAGCATTGAAGATGTTGTGGGAAAAGAGTAAAGTGAATACCAAATGAAAACGGTTTATAGGTGTCGTAAATGACGATGCTGCCTAATTTTTCTAGTAATATTTTCATTTTGAAATTGTTAAAAAATGTTTAAAGATAAGATTTTATATCGGTATATAAAATTGTATATTTTGCATGTTTATAAAATACAATTTTCTATCAGCTATTATTTGTAAGATGAATCATTAAGCGCAATAAAATGTGTCAGTATATTAATGCATACAGATGAACAAAAATATTGGATGCTCATTTCCTCAAACTGTCTATAACGATAACCTGTCTATAGCAATATATTTTCTAGGTGCCAACAATATTGTTATAGACAGGTTTTACCGTAGTTAATAAGGCAATATTTAGTTTTCAGGTTTCTCGAACCATATAGTGTTAATTATTGACCAATCTTTAAAAATTGATTCAACGAATAACTTATTTAGAGATTTTAAATATGTTTCAATAGTACCATGAGATATTTGCATCATTTTTATTGGTCATGAACCATATAACTAATAAGGAACTCTATAATTTTTATAATACTATCCTTAGAACTGTTTAAAATTTGTTAATAAATGAGTATCATTTTTGCAAAGAACTTATTCTTGCATTTTTTTAAAAACTAGAATTCCAGTATGGTAGCAATATAGTTATGAGTCAAAAAATGAACATCTTAAAAAACAACTTTACTCATTTCAAATGAAATTAATCATTTGCACAGGCTTAAACAGTTTAGTAGAAACTCTAGAGATTTTAATGACATTTTAGGACATAAATCTGCGTGTGATAATTTATCATAAAATTTAATTTTTCCTCTGAAGCTGTTGAAACATGCACACTGTATATGAGAAATCCAAACAAAGGCTTTACAAAATATATTTAAATAAAAAAAAACGAATCATATTTATTTGTATTGAAATATATTCTACATTAATTTTTATACTTTACTTGTTTCTTACAAAGTATAATTATGATGGAATCTTTATTATTGGGTAAAATTTCATTTTTTATCATTACCAGTACTTTTAGCTCATTCTTTTCAAAATTGTTGCTTGTGGAATGCGAAAATACAGCTATTTGATTCAAATAAACAATTAAATATCAACAAATAGCTGAATAATAGAAAATGTATGCTGAATTTCTTTGCAACTATTTAGTTAGTGTTATTTGTTACATAAAAATGCAAATAAAATCTAGCTTTCTTTTCTTCATTTTTTGAATTCCATTTTAATAAATATCCTCTATTCCTCAGTTTGCACAATTAAATTCTTTTAATATCTTAAACAATAACATTGAATGGGGTTAGATTGTCGTTTAAAAATATATTTTTAAAAAATTCTGATGAAATGGAAGTCATGTTGGAGACAAAAGAAACTGATTTGTTCCACACACAATTCAAGAATATTTATATATGAATGGGAAAGAATAACTTATTATTTTGTGTTTTTAAAAGTTTGCAATTCCAGTGAATGCACTTAGTTAAATATATGCTTAATACTCTCCAACTGAACTAACCGATTTAATTATCCATAGGAACAGATAAACAATATTTTGTTAACAGTACAGCATTTAATAATTTTATGAAATAAAATAATTTCAATACAGTTATTAAATTATTTGTACAAACATAACTTTTCATCGTAAATATTGTTTTAGAAACATGCATATACACAATTTACAGAAAACTTACCTAAATTGTTTTAAACGTATCCAAAACTTATTTAAATCAGATATTTCTACGAAATCTAATATTTGTTTACTGTTAGAGATTCTTTATAAAATTTCTGACATAGTATTTGCTATAAAATTCTCTTTTTAAACATTATTATATTCTCCTACTTCGTTATTGATAGATTTAAGTAACTCAAGATGTTAAAGATAAACATTGGACTGAATAGTACAATGTTCGTGTCACAGCAATATATATATATATATATAATCTCATTTAATTTTACGTTAAATTCAAATATATTTTAAATAATAATATATTTTAAAATCTTAGTACAATATTAATCTATTCCAGAAATCACTTTTCTTAAACTCCAGTTTCGTTTTATTTCCCGCATTGGAGGTATTTTGAATCTCGCATTTTGGCATATTTATTACTAAAATAATATTCTAATTAATTCCACGCGCCCACATAAATCGCGAAATCAGCGACTTGTTGGCACCATACTTTTCCCTAAAACACTTACGTAATTTACTAAATATAGCTATTATACCCTTCACTTGATCACGTGTCTATATATTAATTCCTTATCTGAGAAAATGCAGGGATTTTCTGTTTGCTTTTGACTTGAAAACCTAAACTAAAATGCACGTATGTCAGCCACTCTCCTGAAATTGACTTAAATATTTTGATAATAAATGAAAAGTAATTATTTGCTCCGCCTGTTCCTTATTTAACAACTACAACAACGAATTCATTATAGAAATTTTATTAAAGTCGGTAGGAAAAAAATTCTTAAAAATTTAAAAATTCTAAACGAAATCAACGTATGGAGAGTGTCTGGAGAATAACAAAGAATGACTGATCAAATAGCTGCAAATGTATCGGAGATTCTACTAGTTGCCTCCTGAAAAATCAAAACCGTATTCTTTGTACAATTCCTGATGTCTCGTCCCTGATGTTCTGAAATCCAGCTGCTAGCAGTGAAATTCCTGATGCAGCGTCAACTTCTACGCCACATCTACTATACACAGTGTGTATTTAGCGGTCATCGATTCTCTACTCTAAACGAATATGCCAGATTTATCGCCTATCTAGAGTTAAAGCGAAGCCTGAGCGTCTTCAGTTCAGAACAAATGTTCGATGGCCAGATTTCGGGAAAAAGTGTTTGTGCGTCGTTGTACTCAGTGATTGCATTGTTCCGTGAAGTACACATCTTCAAAATCTGATTATGTTCAGCGAAAGAAGTTTTTTTTTGTGTCAAGTATTCGCTAATTAGGCGTATTCGGCTTGAAAGTGATTCATTATGTGCCTGAGTGAAAATAACAAAAACAAAAGCTATGTCGGTCAAAATCACCGATAAAAAGTCCCTCAATCTCCGATAAAATAATCATAGTGGGCCTGTTTATGCTAAAAAGTTGAAAATTTTTATTAAGAAATTGTTTTTATATAAAATGCTATTTTAAAATAATTATTTTCCTATGTTTTGGATTTTAATTATTTCTTTACAGTGTTTTTCTGCTACCAATTAAAATTGCTTGATTAATAACTTTTTCAAATGTGTTTAAATATTTGTAAATTTTTCTTATCGATAATTTTTGAAAAATGATGTCAGTATAACAAACTGAGATAATTTATTGTGTTTAGAAATTTATGTAAGTATAAGATATATCATTGTGTTTAGAAATTTAAGTTGTGTTAAGATTTAATTTATTTGTTTATTTCAATGATTCTTAGATCAGACTGAAAATGCCTAATCCTAATGATAAAAATATATAAATGGTAGATAGTAGTTCTAATACTGATGTACCCATGGAAAATACTAATTTAAGTGATCCACACATAATTCCTTTTGATTCTGAAAATTGAATGAAAATGGAATTGTGGCTGCAGTATTTTAATGAGACATGTAGGCAACATAATAAAAATGAAGATTGGAAAGTAAAAAATATATCTAAATTTCTGAAAGGTTCTGCACTAACACACTATATCAATTACTGTTTAAATTTCTCTAATTTTGATGATCTCTGCTTTCTTACTGAAAATGTTTTGCAGTTAACTTTGCTGATTTTTCACAGCATCATTTAGGAAAAAGTGATGATTTAGTTAAATACTTTCATGAAAAATTAAATTGTGGAAGACAATTAGGACTTTCCCCTCAGATGATTTTAGAAGGTCTTACAGATGGATTACCTACACAATTCAAACAGTTAATGACAGTCCAACCCCCTAATACATCTACAAAATGGCTCACGGTTGCCACGAAACTTTTAAAAATTCAGCAATCTTCTGAACAAAACGCATTCAGGAATAATGAACCACCAATGAGAAAGATACCAAACTTTAGTCCTAGACAACAACCAACATTTGTACCTCGACCACAAAATGCCTAGGAAAAATTTTCAAAATTTCTCGAGGTCGCGTCCAAATAATTTTTCTAATCCTCATTCCGACACTTTTCTGAGTCAAAAATTTCGGCTAAATCATAATTCTCACTTTCAAAATGGGTTACCTTTTTCTCCACGCAGAATTTCCAACAGACAAAGTATTCTAATGCCTACCATTGGACTCAATCGTGTCCTTTGAGACAACCACAGTTACTTGTGACTTACCCATAACAAATAACTCGGTTTTCCAGTGCACAAGAAACTTTGTTAGTAATGTGAATTAATTCTTTGTAAGTAACAAATAGCAGTGAGAACAATGCTAATGACAGACAAAACCTTTCTACTGAGGCCTCTGGCCCAGTTCATTGACAATTATTATTGTCCGGACACATTTCAACTATACCAGGTCCTTCGAACTTGGAATATTTACCTATGACGCGTGCTTTACTTGATAATGTTAACATTGTTATTGACACAGGATCCACTCTTTTTCTCATATCTGCAGATATAGTCAATAAACTTAATCTACCGAGACAACATACTAGGATTGTCAGAGTAAATCAAACCCATGGCAACTTTCTACTTACCCAAATATGTGACGTTTATTTACAAATTGGCGAAATAAATAAGAGAATAATGATGTTTATCATTGAAAATCATTTACCATATATCATTTTCGGACTGCCAGATTGTAGTCCATATAAACTTGTTATTGATTGTAATAAAAATGAAATATTACAAAATGGAAAATATATTAAAAATCAACATACAAAAATAAATAATCAAATGTCTTTACATATACAAGAAAATACAATTAACAAAGTGGATAATCAGGATGGCATAGCTAATATCTCAGTGGAAATTTTTCCACCTTTGATTGTTAAACAACTATCCCCGCCAATCTTATCCTTTATGTCAGAATACTCTCATGTCTTCTCTAAAAATAAATATAATGTAGAGAAAATTAGAATAGAACCCACTAGAATAAATTTGACATCAGACTTGCCAGTTTCCCAGAGAGCATACAGAACTTCAGCTACTGAAAAAGTTGAAATAAATAGACAAATAAAGAATTTATTGGCTGCAGGTTTAATTAAAGAATCTAATAGTTGTTACTCCTCTCCTGGCACGTTGACTTACAAGAAAGAAGAAATGAAAAAATCTAGGGTGTGCATCGATTGTAGAAAATCAAATGCTATTTGTAAAACTCATGCTGAACCTTTATCACGAATTGACACATTGTTAGATAAATTAACTAATGCTAAAATATTTTCAACTTTAGATCTTGCATCAGGTTATTGGCATATTCCCCTTCATGAAAAATATGAAGAAAGATTAGCTTTTGTTACAAGTGAAGGTTTATATAAATTCAAGTTCTCTCTTTTGGTATTCGGAATGCCCCTGCAATATTTAATCGTACCATACGTAGAATTTTAAATAAAAATAAATGTTCAACTTTTGCATGCCATTATTTTGATGATATAGTGATTTTCTCCAATTCTTTAGAGGAACACTATGCTCATTTAGAACAAATATTCAAAATTTGTGAAGAAGAAAATATCAAACTAAAACTTTCAGAATGTGTTTTCGCTAAAGATAAAATTAACTTTCTTGGCTATGAAATGAAAGAGGGTTGCATCACTCCTGATAATCATAATATTGAAACTATTAAAAAATTGCAGCCTCCAAAAAATGTTTAGCAACTACAGGGTTTTCTTAGTTCAGTAAACGTTTATATCAAATTCATTGATTCATATGCTAAAATTAGGGAGCCTTTAAATCAACTTTTAAAGAAGGATAAGCAATGACATTTCACTGCAGAATGCCAAGCAGCTTCTGAATTGTTAAAAAATAAATTAGTAACTAAACATGTATTACAATTGCATGGCCCTAAATTACCTCTTCATGTGTTAAGTGATTCTTCTAAAGTGATAATTGGGGCAATTTTGAAACAACCTGATAGTTCTGGTAATCTTCACTAGGTACCATACCATTATAGAACTTTACGTAGTTATGAAAATAATTATTGCATCACGGGATTGTAATGTTTGGCTATAATAGACGCCCTTGATAAATTTTATTATTATTTACATGGTAAAAAGTTCATAATCCATACTGATCATTCTGCCCTTGTTTGGCTTAAGAATGTAAAAATATTAAGGGGAAGATTGTTAAGTTGGTCTTTAATATTAAGCATGTTTGATTATGAAGTTAAATCCTTAAGGGAACAGCAAATGCTGAATCTGATATGTTATCAAGGCAACCTACTGTCCAAAATATCCAACATTCTGACATTTACTTGAATTAGATGAAATAAAGACGCATCAAAATTTAGACAATTTGGATAATTATGAATATAAGACAATCAGTGATGTCCTCGTCCTATAAAAGAAACATATATTTAAAATAGTTTTACCTTTCCCTCTAAGGCGAAAAGTTTTGCAAAATGCTCATGAACAGTTTGGGCATCCGGGTGCTCAAAAGATGATAAACCTAATTACTCCTCAATACTATTAGCCTCACATTAACCAAGATATTTTAGTATTTGTCAAACACTGTGATGTTTGTTAATTAAACAAAAAGAAAAGGCAACAAATAGTTGGTCTTTTACAGACTGTGCCACCCACAGATCGACCTTTTGAATATCTTTCGATGGATACTGTTGGAGGATTTAACTACTATAATTAAACTAAAAAATATCTGCATTTAGTAATTGATCATGCAATTCGTTATGTTTGGGCTTTCCCTTCTAAAAGTGAAACAACAGAAATTTATGCTAATTGTCTAAAACAAGTTTTTCAAATTCAAGTACCAACTAAATTGTTAAGTGATAGAAATGGCGCTTTTACCTCATCTATATTCAAACGATTCCTTAGAAATTACAATGTCAAGCACTTATTAACATCTTCCCACCATCCACAAACGAATGGAAAATGTTAGCGAGTGAATCAGTCCATTGTAACCAAATTAAAATGTGAAGTAAACTCTTCTCCTACCAAAATTCCTTGGACTAATCCTCTGCAACAAGTTATTAATGAGTATAATTTAACGCCTCAGTCCGTCACAAAATTTCCTCCTGCATATTTGTTACTTGGCACTTTACCAAATTTCTCTTCGTTAACTCAAAATCATTTTTATCCTTCAGTTGACGAAGCCGGAATATTGGCAAAACAGAATACAATAAAATATCATGATAAGAACAAAATTAAATATGATACTCGTTTCATTGATTTTCCTTTTATAACTTATGACATTGTAATGTATGAGGAATTTAACTATCCGGATCGCAGCAAATTTTCTCCAGTTTTTTCAGGTCCTTACGAAATAGTAAAAAAAATTTCTGATGTAAATTACGAAATAACTAAACCAAATGCTTTAACTAAAAAACCTACTGAAATTGTTCATGCTTCAAAATTGAGATCTTATTATCCCCTAGAAGAATTAAAACTGAGTCACGAATAAAAAGTATCTCTACACATAAAAAAAAAAACTATTTTTGTTTCCCTTTGTTAGGTTGACCCGCTGTTTCCATTCTAAATGTTTTTGTTTTTCCTCGGTGTTGTTGTGAAATGTTTTCACAATAAGAAATAGAACAGGCAGTCATATGATTTGCGAGACAGGGTCAACCTCCCAACTCAGTTCACTTTTCTTCCTGGTTTCATCCTGAATACTCTGTTTTCATCTTTGAAGAAGCGAGTACTCCTGGATCGAATTAGGGAGAGAAATGGATTATTACCTCTGTCCTTAGTGGCTGAATGGGATTCTGTAAACCCAAAGTCACTAATTTTAAAATACTGTAAGATAATGCAGTACAAAATTTTTTTATACACAAATACTTAAACAAATTTACACTTTTATATAATTTGTTTCATTGTTCGTGTTTTATAATATAACAATATTTTGAATCTTATTTGTTGATATTCCTATTTTATAGCTCAGTTTTACTATATTGATATTTTTAAAGTTGTGAATTTTTGATAGACAGTGTATTCAACATTCCTATTTACAGTAGTCTTGATCTTTAAAACTGTGTCATCAATACTAAGGAATTGTGCCATCTGAAGATCTATTTCACAAGAATTTTGTATTTTAAGTATTATTTTTGTTTTATTCACGTTTTACGTAAATGGTTTCATACACATAATTTTTGTTTTATATACCATTCTTACACATCTATTGTCTCCTTATTGGAAATTCTTTTCATGTTTATGATAAAGTGAAGTGAAAATTCCATAATTCTATTTTAAATTTTAATTTCCTACTTGTGTATCCCTGTAAGATACGGGTGTGTGTCAAGGGCCCTGGCGTACACACGCGTCTTGCGGAGGGAGAGGGGTTGAAATTGTAATAATCTCACTTAATTTTACTTTAAATTCTAATATTATATATTTTAAAATCTTAATACAATATTAATCTATTTCAAAATCACTTTTCTTAAACTCCAGTTTTGTTTCATTTCCCGCGTGTAGTTTTGAATAATGTGAGTCTCTCACATTATTCAAAACTACACAGGTATTGATCCGTAAACATGTGTCTGTGAACGAAAGCGGGTTCCCATTTCGCTTTACCCAATAAAGGACTTTATCGCAATTTATAGACAAATGTTGGCGTTAGAATTCATAGGGGAATGTTGAGATCCTACTAAACTTCTAACTATTGTTAACATCCGGCCCAAGTCAGAGCTATTTGTATTCCGTGAGAATTCCACGAGAGAAAAAAAGCTATCAAAAGATCCTCTACTTTTATCGTCCTGATTAAATTATAGGGTACTCTGAGATTTAGTCATGTGAGAATGTAGAAGAAAGAGGCAAGTAAAACCTTTCTTCTTGCCTAAAGTCAAACCAACTTTTCATTGCCCTCGGGTTTTAAGTTGCATTGATTGAAAAACGAAAATATTCGTTGTATGTGCCTAATTATCACCAACGATAGCAAACAAAATTTTTATTTAATTGAAATGATGTGAGGTATATTATTAACAGATATTAATACTTTCCTAATTGTTCTGACAAGCAGCAAATGTCCTTTCTTGCCCTACTTTCGTTTATCATCATCAGTGACGCCAGGGAGGTGTCCAAAGAGTCATGAACCCCTGTCAGGGAAGCTTTGCCCCCCCGTAGGGCGTACCCCATCTACGCAACGCGCACTTATTGTCTCCCCACCGACCATTGTAGGCCTCACACCTGTTTAGATCGGCTGGTCGTTGTGGGTCTAAAACAAAACAAAAAAATGCAACGGGCTATTCAACTAGTAAATAAAGATCTTGCAAAATTTTGTTGAGGGTCATCAGTACGTTCCTCCCTTTGTATAGTAGCAGATTGTGCTACCCGTCGGATGGACTCTGACGACACTCCTGTCTATCACACAAAATCCTCTCCAGACAGCCTCCGATTGACGACTGTCTCCTTCTTTCAAAATGTGTGACCAATGCCGAAAATCAAAATAAACCCTGACAGCATATGTTCTTGATTATCATACTTTATTATGCAGATATATGTAATGTTTACAATTGAATGTTAGTTTTCATGATTAAATACAACATTCATCTGTCATTAAATACAAAACTACAGCCCTCTTCCTATTTTCAGCTAACATTTCTCTGATCCACCTTTGGTCTAAACTTCGTGATCCTAAAATCGGCGAAACATTTCTCCTTTGAGAGGTGGTCATCAGAACCTTATTAATACTGTTCGTTCAAATTAACAGAACTCATCCATCTACACTTCGCCGATCTACTTTCCGCTTACACCCTTCAGGGTAAACCAGGTCGGTGTGGGCATCAAATCCAATTACACGTGGGAAAAATAGGGACTGCAATTTAGCAATGCTTATTCAGGAGCCCATTAGTGATTGGAGGATAAAGGCAAGGTAAGCATAAACAACAGCGCAAAAAGATAGATGCACACCCAAATTTTGCTTACAGAAGATGAATATGATAGGATTTGATGGATATAATTTACATTTGCCTGGAATTGGTTACAATAACAGAAAATGAAGTATTTGGATCAGTAATTTACCATCAAAAGAATTGTCCCTTCCAATGGAAGAAATACCAGTTGCAGAGACATTATCTTTTACTCAATTACAGATTGTGTCTTTAACACTTTAACGATAGCATACATTTCGAGAAAACAGTAAAAATAGTGCTTATTTTTTAGTAGATAAAATTGTATAAAAATAAGCGTATGAACAATATATGTATTCATTTTTAATTTATGAAAATTTTTCAGCTTGAAATTAAGAAAATTTAATTTTTCAGGAAAACCAACCATAAGTGTTATTGTGACTCAATATTGGTTTTCAAGTAAGTAGGAAAAATAAAAAAAAAAATATGTGTCTTAAACATTAAAAGAGAATTTTATGAAAATTACGCATAATATAAATAAATATCAATAATTTTTTCTTGTATGACATCTAGTTTAAAATAAACCAGCTATCTTCAATTACATTATAAATAGTCTGTTACTGCCATCTGGTATGTAAAATAAGAAATAAAATTCTTTCCGCGTATAAGAAATGGATCGTTTTTAATCTCTTTGGTGCGTTACTTTTGAACACTCCAGCCCAGAAATATCACTGGCACGAGAAATAAAAAGCGGAACCTCACTCCTCGATTTTGGCTGGTGAAATATGCGAAAAAGCTGGCCAAAAAGGGTTTATAAAAACTTATTGGTAAAACCGTTGAACTTAATTATATTTATAATCTAATGTATTACGCTACTTTTTGTGTACTTTTCGACATGTTAATGACATGCAAGCTGCCAAGGCACTTCGTTAAATTTCTGAATTCTTTTCAAAGCTGAAAGTATTTTTACATTCGTATTAAAGTTTTCCATATTTTATTTTTGTTCGATTTCATCTAGTGTCTTTTTTATGATATGGAAATTAGTCAATAAGGTACGAGCGAACTTTTAACGCCTATTAATGGCAAACAAACAGTTTAAAAAAAAAACTTGCTTTTTAGATGCAGAAGAATTTTTTATGTGTCCTAATAGAATTATAGGAGAAAAAAGTGTAGGTTTCCAAGGAATTCTGGCATTATAAATAATTTTAAATAAAGCTTCTATTAGTAGATCTCTATTTAAAACAAATTTTCGTTCTACTTTTGGCTACTTTATTGCATTATTAACTATACAAATTTTCCTATGCATGTTCTTTTAAGGATAACTTCGGTTGCATAACGATCAATTAATTATTCGACGAGAATTGATGCGTTTTATAAAAATAATTCTTCTATGAACAAAATTGTCTAGAACAAACATTTTCTTTCTAAATTTTGAGTGGGTTTTATATGCTTATAGCGAACTACTAGACTCCGAAAAACGAAAATTATAGAAGCTAATTTGTGCTTACATCCAAGTTGAAAAATCTGTTTTTTTAAACATGCGTCCTTAAAATGTGCCATTAAAAGCTTTGGAAGACAGCAATGAACGAATTATAGGAAGGGAAACTGAAGAAAAGAGAGAGAGAGCAATCGAGAGAAAACAGATACAGAAAGAGTTTAATTCATGCCGCTCAAATGAAATTGAGAATAAAGGGACAGACTGAAATGTTAAAAATCATGCTATTTGAGAGTCAAAAATCGATACAATACCGGAAGACAATGCCTTACCACTACTGATTCATTGCAAATTTTTAAAAAAATCAATACAATATATGAAATAGTGCTCTTGAAGAAAGTTCTACTTGGTGCTCTAATTTAGAAGCCATAATAAAACCTAAAAAAATTAGTTATGCGAAAATATTTCTGTAACTGAAACTTTAGCACAAGTGGTTTTACAAGATTTGCCTAATCAAATTGTAAATCCTCTGATTAAATATTAATAAGATAATTTTTTATCCTTCGAGGACGATATTAACAATATTTTTTAATTAGTAAATGAGATTTTGACAGTTTCTTGAAACAATTTGAATAACTCTTGTTCCAATAAATTAATTTTTTGCGGAATCGAGATGAATAACAGCATACTGTATTGTGGATTATCCACGACAGTCTTCTCGGTATTGTAGAGCAGTGTGACTCCAATTCGTTCAGGAATGGACACAAATTCAAAAATAAGAAACTGTATATGTCACAAACTAGAAAACTGATTTGAATTCGACAGACATGAAAACTTTGACATTTTAAATAGTCATAACAGAAAACGATATTACGAATACTCAACGAACCAAAGATGTAATTTGTGTTCAACAGAAAACAAACAGTTTAAACATGGCTTAAAGTTTTGTCTAAAGCAGTAACTGAAAACCATCTGGAGTTAGGACTGTCCACGCTAGATTGCCCGGATTAAATTCTTCTAGCGCTTATTATATTTTCCATATAGACTTACGTTATGCAAATGGCAAACGCGGAAGGGGGCGAAACCAAAAACAATGTTGAAAAATTGAAAAAAGAATCCAAGATAAATTTAAATAGCAAATAGGTCTCGTGGTTGATAAGCTGAACCTTAGATGAAGACAATATTGCATGCGCACGGAAGTCAGCTGATGCTATTTTATTCCTTTTTCTATTGATTATAGTGAAATAACTAACTAATTGTCCATGAATCTCTTCATTATTTGAGAATTTCTTAATATTTACATCTACCCTATATATCCTAAAGATCTTAATGCAAATAATTATATAATTTTAATATTTAACAATTTTGGCCAAATTTTTCATATATTTCACCACAGTGCGGGAGCGAGAAAGAAGAGTTTAAATAAATAACAATCTTTCCAATGTGAAACAAAATGATTATTTTGTCTTTGCCATCAGGCTTTTGAAATAATTTAGAATCGGGTTCCGTTTAGAACTAACTCAGGATCTTTCAGAGATTAAAATTTCATTAAAACCAGTAAATTCCATGTGAAACTTTTGGATTTCGGTCCTTTTCTACTCTGCAATTAAAAATTATCAAAAATTAATAAAATCAATAATTTTAACTGTTTTGAGTGCTTATTTGAATTTATAAAATCAATTTGAATGCAAAATTGCTCATAAAAATGTGCTTATTTTTTGACACAATATGGCAGAAAAAAGAAACTCTTGAGTGGCTAAAATACATCGATTCATATCAGAAATCGCTAAAACGTCCTATCCACTGACAGTTTATTAATCCCTGTAGACTTTGATATTAGTTGAGAAAAAGGGCTGTTTATAACAGAAAGAATATAAAGGATTTCTCGTTTTCTACATCTAATTTTAAATAAAAATATGGTTAATAACTACTGCTTAGCTTAAAATATTCCATTTTTAATGAGATTTTTAAACGAGTCTACTATATTCAAATTCAAGAAATGTCTGAATAATTTCTGCTTTTCCATTCTGTGATTTTTCATAAATAAAGTGCCTCTTTCGCCATTGGCAATTTTGTCTTTTTCACTTGACTGATTTTTGATTTCTTTCAATACAAATTCAGTCAAAACTCGTTTCATTTTCACACTTTCGTTTATACATTTTAAAAATTCGTATCTCATCCTTCAGCATTTAAAAATCATCTTCCTTCAGTACATTTTGAAAGCTTCTGAATTTTTTCCGCTTAACTCATGCATTTCATGTAACTCATGCATTAAGAAAATCAGAAAAGAGAACTCTAGCAAAGTTTAGTGTTTACTCAATATGAAAAGTATATTTATGAGAGGGAGAAAACTCTTTTCTTTGGATTTGATTTTCGACAGAAGGCCTTCCAAAGAATTTCGATATTCTAAAATATTTTAAGTTCAAAGCTTTAAGTTTTGAAATTACATTTTTTGAAATTAGTCATTTATAGAAGATTTTATAGAACTTGCTTTTCCATTTTTAAAATTGTAACTGGATAGCACTAATTCATTCTACGTTATTTGGAAGAAAGTGATGAAGTATTTTTTAAATACTCAGCTTGATTTTTAAATAAATTAAACTAGTAGAAAAAAGGACGCATTTGATTTGGATAGTTTTTTTTAGAGAAAAGCAATTTAAAATATATGCTTTTGCAAACACTGAAACTGCTACATTATCCATGAAATAGCTAACTAAAATGCAAAAAAAAGTTTACTGAAAAACTTCTCATCCAATCTAGTATATTTATGATTAAAAATCCTATATTTAATGTTACAGTTACACGAGACGACAACAACTCCGAAGGAGCTACTTAGCCAAACGTAAGCGAACATATTTTTTGCGTGCTTTGCAGGCAATTTTCAATCTGCTAGGAGCCTATTTATACATGCATTTTACATCGACTTTTCTTATTAATGAAAACGAAAGTTTAAAACATAAAAAATTGCATATGCATATTTTTTAATATCGGTGAAAATATGATACTCTTAAATTGGAATAGCGAGTGGAGAACCAAGGGTTTCAAAGCCACTCTGGCTCATTCTACAATAAATATATCGTCAGATTTCATATATGGAGGTTGCAGACAGGGTGCTTTTATTAATCTTTTCCTTACGAGAGATAGACATACATTATTAGTATGTGTACATTATTAGTATGTGGTACAGTAGAATTTATACATTTTACTTGCAGGATAGTAAAAAGAACTGCTATACAAGAAAAAGGTTCAGATTTCATTCCTCTTGTTCAATTTACCTGTCCTACTGTAATCACTTAACTTCTCGTTTCACATTCCTGATCTTTTCAGTCGCCCCAAGTATGATTGGTAGTTTGAGTATTAACGAGGAAAAACAAAAATAGGAGCTACGTGGGTGTTTAGGGAAAACCGTAGGCCTTATCTCCTAATAACTTCGAAAAATAGGATAATTTTCTGTTTTCTCATCGAAATTTCAGTAGTGAGTAGTTTCTGAGTTCCCTCTAGCGTGTAAGCTAAAGATTAAAATTATTAGATGGGTGAGCAAAAGATAGTAACAAACTCCATAACCGAAGTACCCATTCTCTAACATTTATGCTGAAACATGATAGCCTTAAATTTGTCTCTAGTTTTTTCAGTTTATATTGCCAGGTTGATTAAGAATAGATCATACAATCTTTTTTGGGGGGGAGGGGGGTAGAGAATAGTAAAAGAAACCGGTTTCTCATGGGAAAGTTTGGTCGTAAATCTTATGAACAAAGGCAAAATATGCCCGAAGGCGGCGGAAAAGAAAGCAAAATATGAGCCATATAATATTTATCTCGAATACATGGTTACTTCAGATAGTCAAAGTCATGTCTATTTGATAGAACACAGAATGGACAGGCGCCTTTATGTTTATTAGCTAACATTCTGGGAAAAGCTTACCATTTCTCTGAAACTGGCGACAAATACAGTTATACCTGCTACAAAGTAGTTTTCAAAATCACTAGGAGTCTTTTACACAGTCTTTAACTCTTTTAATACTGAAACTTCATAGATGCCTTTCAAGCAAAGTACGGCTATTGCCCGAAAATCTCGAATATCCATGAAGCTTTTTTTTTTAAATTCTAAGAATTTTTCTAAAATTAAGTATTGTGAAAACGTTCTAATTTACGATTAATGTAGGTTCAATACAAAAACAGCTGTATCACGAACGTTTTACTGGAGGTCCTTTCTGCAAGCAAGAAAAACCTAAATCACTTGGCCTCGACGGATTTAACTTGCGCCAGACCCGCTTACACGGCGGTTCTTAAGGTGGAATCGGGTTTCGAGCCTGGATGCCTCCGCGTCCCGAATTCGAGACCTTGCAACTAGGCCATGGAGTCCTCGCCTCATCTTAAAAATTGCCGACTTCCGGCATGACGGGAGTGGCAGAAGTACTCAGATTTTTACTACCTTCGGAGACCGCGACATGACTAAAGAGCCATAAAATAAGCGGAAGTGTCTCACTCCCTTTCAACTTTCGCATAGCATGGTAGAATACGGCACGTTTTATTATTCTTAGTACGATACAGAAAACCGAGTATGCATTTTGGATGTATTGTTATTAGACCGATTGAAACCAAAATTTGATAAAGACACAATTATTGTTGTTTGAAAACCACATACAAATTTCATTTTTCAGAGTCCTTCGTTTTAGAATTATCGCGTTGCCATGCATACGAATATACAGACCGACAGACGGTCAGCATTTTGACGAATTTGATGGTTCAAAATTTGACACAGATCTACAGATCTGTTGATAAAACTGTGTACCGGAATTAATTTTTGTAGCTACGTAAGATTTTGAGCTATCGTGTTTACACGCACACGGACAGACAGATTTCATTGAAATTTGAAAAAATCTACAAATTTGGGGTGAAGTCCATCAGTTTCATCTGTCAATTCCAAACAGCTTTGGATTTAAAGCGTTCACAGGCATACAAAGCAACAGACAGAAGGAGAGGCATAGTTCCAATTTTTTTCCCTGACCCAGGGAGGTCTAAAATGTGGAGATTCAAGAAAATATCGAGGTCAAATACATTCTCTTTGTATACTTCGTAAACGTGAAAGTAATTTTAAACCAAATTTTCATACCTAGACGATCAACAATGTACAATAAAGCCAGGATAAAATATTTGTATCAGCAATAAAAATGAATTTATTACAACAATAAAAAGTATTTCTGTAAATATATTTAAAAATATGTTTGTCAAAATTATAGAAATTAGAGAAAAGATTGCATACAGCTAAATATTATTAAAAAGATACTGGGAAAGATAATTTTCTGAATTTTAGGATGATGTAAAAATAATATTTTGTGCTATTATATTTTTGTACATTATAGCAGAAAAACATCCAAATTTCGATTAATTATTAATTCAATAAAATTGCAATTAAAATTTCATAAATAGCGCACCGGGACGTACATTCCCGCCCTCCAACGTATGCGTAAGACAAATTAGCAATCTATAATATCAATGGTCTGCCCTTCAGAGCACTAATAGACACATATACACTTTTCCTTCTATTATTAGTAGAGATAAATTTCCAAAAATTTTTATAAAATCAGAGACAAAATATAATTGCAATAAAACTGTCATATCTAAAATTATATTATTGTGGCAAATGGGGGTATGCAAAAATCGAGGATGCATTTTATATCACTTATTTAACAGAGGAAAAACATACGACTTAAAGAGTTGAAGAAACAGTGAAAATCGATTTGATTTAAATTACAACAATGGAAAGAATTGTTGCATATAATAAGAAGGAATATTGTTAAGAATTTGATAGAATTAGGAAAAATTTAAACCACATTTAAATAGATATCATAATTAGTGTAAATTCGAATTAAAAACTCAAAAAATCGCCTTGAAGTTCACATTCTTCCAACTGCATTTGAGCCAAATTCAGCAGCCCTGGTTCCAACGGCCTGTCTCGTAGCAGCGTGTTCCTAACATGCTATTGGACGCTCTCATTAAAAACAAGTAAAGTGTGTCGCACCATTTTAATGTTGGAATCAAATGTTCGTTTTACTTGAGGAACAAGAAACTGAAGTTACAGCACTACTTAAGACATTTTCAGAAGAACATTGCACAATATTCAATGAATATCTATGGATGGCACTTTTTTTCTCTTTGATCAAGTTTCGTAATAAATAATTTTCCCAGAATTCTGTACAAGTTTTCTTGGAAATATTCAGTTAGTCTGTGAAATTCTTAAATTACTCTACATACAAATATGGTTAAACATTCTACAGTTATTCATCTCTACAGAAAGTTTCTCTATGTATTTAGCTTTTTTAAATGTCTTTTGAAGAGTACGTATTTGTTGTTTGCAATGTTATTCCTTGAACCTTGTTAGCCTGCTTGTTGAAGAGTTTGTGTTGAAGTAGTTTATCCCATTTTTTAATATTTCTGTTACCTTTTTAATTGGTTTCTTTTTATTGATTGTTGAAACTTGATCATCCATTTTTACATGTCACCCTATTCTAGAAAACATATTTAACCAGTGTGTGTTGTTTTTGCATTTGCATATATTTGCATTCCTTTTTCTCTTTTGCTAGCTTTGTTAGTTAATACTTTGTATGTAAGATAGAAACTGATGGCTATAAGTTCTTTCATTCTCATCCATGAATGGTGCAATTTATCAAAAGGAAAGGAAAATGTTCTGCATGCTAGTTCAGCAACAATTGTGCTGTTGCTTTTCTAGAATTTGCATGCATGAAAACAATCCTAACCATTTAAATCTAATTTTAAATGATTTTTAAATATTTCTTCTGATTATTTTTCTCATAGATATTAAAAAAATGAACCACCCCAGGCCTCCCCAATCCCACTCACTTCCATACCAAACTAATCAGGAGTGATCTACGCTCTAGGAAAGAGGATGCGACATCGCGTTATGTTCGATGACGCGGACATTTAGGTTTTTCATCGCATTGTGACGTTATGTGATATGATTAATTTGGGAGGTTCATGTATACAATAAATAATAAGGTTCATGTATACAATAAAGAATAAGGTTCATGTATACAATAAATAATAAGGTTCATGTATACTAAAATAATACTGCATTAAAGTCTATCACAGTTTGAAGCGTGAAAATACAATGTTAAGTATAACCAGGAATTAGTATGCAATATAGTTAGACCAATGAATTTAGTTAATGTATGTTTGCTTAGATTTAGAAATAAACAAATAATGGATATCTTTGATTTTAGAAAATCGGTCTTCTGATTTTGCACTAGAAAAATTGGCGAACTAGGCAACTATAGGCCCACTGGCAAAGTCTTAATTAAAGCTTCCACCATATTTATGTTGAACATCGAATGGTGAGCTTGGAAGGAAATGATGCACTTTGAAGTATTGTGAGTTTTTCAATATTTGTGTCGTTGCATTCATCTTTCAGGGACGTGCAATTATTAATATTCATTTGGTAGGAATACAAAAATTAGTGTCCTATATTTGTGATGCATATTTTAAATAGCATTTTGAATTATAAGTCTACTTTCTAAAATGTCGAAATCTGAAAACTTTGAAATATATTCTCCTTTCAATAGCCTTAATTTTTCAACATTAAATTCTTAGAAATATCAAAAATTCCTTAATCCGAAAAATAGCTGAAAACCCTGATTGTGAAAAAACTTCTCCAGAAATTTGCAGGCATCCATTTACTTTCATCAGACAAGGATATTTTCAAAATTCCCCGCCCCCATTTTTATAGGAAAGTTAAAGTGATTGTTTCAGCAGGCACTTGAGGGAATCGGTTTTCTTGATATAGGTTCGAAATATTCTTTGATTTATTATTGGAAAGTGCCCACGCGGCATGAAATGTACATTTTCCGGGTATTTTGGAAATGCTTATGCTAATGTAGATTCTAAGTAGTAAAAAGATAAAAGATTTCTACATTTCAAAATCCTACTTGAAGTGAAGTCTGACTTAGTTTCATATACCATGATGATTATATTCCATGCATTGTTGAATATTTCAGGTGTATGAGTATAAAGCAATCGATAATAATTGTTTTTAACGAAATTCTGGACAGTAACTATTTTGGAATTCAAGTCTTTCATCCAGGGACTTATATCGATCCCGGACGTTAAAATTTCTTAAATAATTTAATATTCGATATATTTTTACAAGTAAAGATTTTAACTTAGGACAACGTTCCTTCCATCGGGGTCTCAGGAAGGAATTTGATTCACGCCCCAAAACGACAAAAAAAACGTTGTATGGGAGATCCTCTATATCTCGGTAATTATATATGTTAGAAAAATAACTAATATCTTATTTTAGAGATAAAGGGTAACAACAGAAGTTACTAAAAGAAAATTGAAAATCGGAAAAGAGACACGCGAGTAAATTTGTCCTACGCCTTTAACATCAGCGGCTGTTTGAAAAAGACAGCCTCCCGTCATTTTTTAAAAATATTGAGTCTTAGATTAGTTTTCACCGATTATGCAGACTCTGAGCAAACCTTTATATACAAAGATAAACAGATTGTGTAATTATTCAGATACCAGGTACAAACCACTGCTTTATTTCAGGGTCATTCTGTAAGCACTGACGGTCTTATTAGAGTGAAGAAATATTTCTAAAACATATGAAAGTAAAATTTTTAAAGGAAGAATTGTATGAAAAAAAATATCGTTTAATTTTTAAAGAATTTGTTAGAAAGACTTGTTTGCTTATCTATAAATATTACATATTTTACGTAATATTTATATATTACTCTTGTAGCAGTAATAATTCAGTGTTTGAACTTTGAGAAACGCGGAAACTTTCCTCTAAATTATTTTGCTGATGTTAAACTTTTTGACTTTGATATTAAAATTTCTGAAATCCTTTTAATATGCATATCTATTTTTTATTTTATCCAAAACAAGCGAAGTTATTCAAGACGCGATATTTTACAAATTGACTATAATTTCCTCTAAAAAAATTTAATCAATTATTGACGGATTTCATCATTATAGAATGAACCTATTTTTTAAATTTAAAATTAAAAAATATGGCTACTTACATGTAATGCTATAATAATAGGAATGAACAGTAGTTTAATTGTGCACAGTTATCTTTAAATTTCTTTTTCAGCAACCATCTGTATCTTTTTAGAAATTCTGATTTCCGTCTCAACTGTGGTTTTATTGTGTGAATATTTTTCTGAGCAAAATTCGTAATTTAATTTCTAATTATGAACAGTTTCTTTTAAAGAATTTCTAATTACTATCTACAAAATTACTCTTTCCGTACATATCATACAAATTTAAAATATTTTATTTCGATATAATTTATTTCTTATGAGATAGAGCAAGATTCTTTTCATCAGTAAGATTCAGAATTCTAAGCATTCTTTAGGGGATGCCCTTTGACAGGGATAAGTATCCGACGTATTGTCGTTATAATTCCGATTTGATTGCTGCTATGTTCGATCTGTTTTATAATACATGGATTTTACTTTATTTCTGATTGTAGGTACTCTTTCTGGAGATGACTCAAATTAAAAATGACTCTAATTTCGGAGATGACTCTTTTATTTACATATTTAGTCGCAATTCCAATTTTTTTCCTCAAGCTGTTGGATATTTCCCAATGTGAAAAATTTGTTTACCAGTAGGAGAATTCCCAGTACTTGTAAAATCTTATCTATAATTCTTGCAAATATTCTCTACATTTCTATTTCGCTCATTACCTACATTTTTTAGAATAATTTCCATCATTTATTGATTTGTAGAAAGTTGTATTCTCTGATAACTGTAATGTCTCATTTTCTCAGAACACACATGTCTTTAACTACTTTAAAAAAATTTAATCTGTAATTTTGTACACTTTAAGAAACATCAAGAAATTGAATTGGTGGCAACTAAAACATGTTCCTTTGAAATGCATTTTGTAAATTTCCACTGTTTGCAAAATAAATTTGTTTACACATTTATTTCCTTTATGTATATATTTACATTGATCATTTTTTTAAAATTTGAAACTTCTTTGATATTATCTTCTCTTTTCTTATGATTTTCAAGATCTCATTGTTCTGAAAGCTCATGACTTTTACGATTTCTAATTCCTTATATGTTACAATCATTCATTTTGATTTGTTTTCAGGTATTTTAAAGGGATTTTTATTTTTCAGCGATGTTATATAACAATTGTTCTAAGAAAAGATATAAAGAATTTTCTTCTGTAGGAAAAAATCTTTCATTTGAAAACAAATTTGTTGCCTTGTGACCCCATCCGTCGTTCGATATCCTTTTGTTTTAACTTTTGGAAATTCAAGATGCCATTTCTATGAATTATGTTTAAAATCTTCGTCTTCGTTTCAAGCATTTCTGTTTTTTCATTTCAGGAATTGTTCTCTTCGCTCGAGCGATTTATAATGTGTCACTTCTTGTATTTCAATTCACATTTGACATTATCCACGTTATTTACAGATACTTGCATAATCCACATTTCTTGTTACCTGAAACTAGTAATATTTCAAAAGCAGCAAATTTCTGACAATCAGTAAAAATGATGTTTCTTATTTTAGCCATCTATTCATTTTTAACTGTGTTAATAATATTTCAATGTTTCACTTATGCATAATTTTATCTCTAAATTGTTATTTATTTACAATTGCGTTGCAATGTCAAATGCTGTTTTAAACTAACTACTGAATAATATGCTCGCAGTCTTCGCAAATTTCTTTATATTATAATATAAATAGCAGGCAATATTATAATTAAGAAAAATAGCAGGCAATATTATAATTAAGAAAAATAGCAGGCAATAGAAATTAAGGATAATTATCCTTAATTTCTATTGTCTGCTATTTTTCTTAATTATTGTTCACTTTTTTTCTTGGGGCAGGGTTAAAAAAACAAATAAGTTAAAAATGACTAACTTTGATTCCCAAATTTATGTCACATAGTAGCTCAAGGAAGTTTTTGAATATTCTACTTGCATCTTTTTGATACTTTATTATGTATTCCGTTCCGATTGAAATTTCTAAAAATTCCTTCTCAATAATTCTCTATCAATAATTATTTTCATAAACCTGTGTAAATGTAACGTGTTCTCAATGACTGCAATAAAGAAAGTTATCTTAATTTCGTGAATTTATTCAGTATTATTTTTTGCAGTTCTCAGCACTAAGAAATATTTTTGAATTTTTGAAACTAGAATAAATTTATTTGACTTCGTTGCCAATCCTCCCAAATTTATTCACTTTCATTTGTATTATTCTTTCTGAAATACGAATTTCTGTTCTATCACGTTTCTCTATTTCCTTTGGTAAATCTTTCATTCCAAGATATTTCGGATATTCTTGAGGCTTTATTGTTAAGATGTCCCCATTTTAAATAGCTTTCCTACTGTTTACTATCCAAATAAGCATACAGATAGTAATGTGGGGTTTTTATATATCTGTCACAATATCTCTAGTGCATTTGGGATCATTCGAGTCCATGGCACGTTCTAAACAATGAAAACTTTTTGTTTAACTATTCTTGCAAACGTTTCTCGCTTTGAAACTTTTTGGGATGAACTATTTCTGATTTTCTTTCCCGTGGTTAATAGTGCTAAAGTTTCAGAAATTTCATACCAGAAAATTTTGTTTGGAATTTCCTTGCAACTCTGATGTTGAAAATCGATGCCATAAGCACGTTCATTCTGGCTGTGTTATATAACGTTCGTCCATAGTTTCCTTCGGGAGCGTATTTTGTATTAGGTAATGTTTCGATACTTCCTTAAATATTTAGTGACAATTGCACTGCAGAAATCTCTTATCGTGCTTAAATGTTGCATATAAAAGAGGTTTATTTTTCATGCATTCTTTTTCCACGCAGCCTATTCGTTCAAATCTATTCTTCGCATTTTTGAACCTTCATTATTTTATATCATTCTTATTATTTAATATATTTTTTGTGAATTGTTATTGTTCTCACATTTACTAAACTATATTGATTTCATGTTTCTAAAAGGCAGCATATAATAAATACATATTTAAAATTTATATAATTCTAAAGCTATTAATACCACCTTAATGTTCTGAAAATCGTTTCAATTTTAATTCGGAAATATGTAATGAATTATTAAGAATTATTTTGATAATATTTCATTTCAATTCTGAGTTTCAACATTGTTCAAATGTGCACAAGAATTTTATTTTTCTGTTTTTCTTCTTTACTCAAATTTTTCTGAACATTTTACAGAATTCATAAAGAAAACACTCTGTTATAAATATCTCGTCATTCAAACATGTATTTATTTTGAGAAAATAAAGAATCATGGAGTGATATTTTAGTTCATGATGATTCATCCTGAAGTATCTTGAGCAGAAACTTCAGAAAAAATTTGTTATTATATAGAAATATTGAATTGGTGATCAAATGCTTCCTGCAAATGTTACCCGTTGTTTTATTATTCACCTATATGTAATGAAAAGTAATACAACAGAGAAATTTTTATTATTTGCCAAAACAAATTACGAAATAGAACAGCTTAAGAGTCAGAAAAACGTTCAATAAAACATTTTTCCCCGTGCCTTGAACAACAAATATTTTCTGAATGGTAACCGAAATAATCGAAAGCAATCATCGAAGTTGACATGGAATTTAGCGTGGAACGCTGGACTCAAGTATCAACAAAATGAACACAATCTTTTCAACCTTATTCCAAAAAGTTTTCTAGAGCCTCTTTGAACTAAAAGATCTGAGCAGGTACTGCGAAATTGAAATTATCTTTTATATAACATAATTTCATATTGTACTGAAGTGTATCTCTTAAAGTTTTCACAATTTAAGCTCAGGCACCGAACAAAGTTTTGTTAACGTATCTTTTCAAAAAGAACTGATAATATTTTTAGTTCACCTTTCAAAGGCCTGCCTGATTTAACTCATCCGAATTCAGAATAAACTTTCTTCAGAGGAAACTTTAAACTTTACAGTGTACTTCACTAGTCTAAAATCTTTCTGAAAATCCAGTGAATTATTCAGCCTTCTACTTTTTAAAACGACAATTAAAGGCTACATTGCTGTTAGAGTGTCTTGGAAATAGCACACCTGATTCTATGTATATCGCAGCGACTCATTTAAACATAATAAACCGGGTTATTGTTCGCGGGTTTACGTTTTATGGAATCTGTGCAATGGTTAATGTTGTGAGCTGTACCTAAGTCTGTGTAGTGACCTATGCAAATTTGGAAAAACAACTCCAAATAGTTCCTCAGCAGACTATTTATAACAGAATATTAATTTAAATGTTTCTGTGATATTTTGCAAAAACAGTTAAATTTCAGCATGTACATGTATGTAGATGGTACTCAAAAATATAATTGTATTCAGAGGAACACTGTATCAAAAGAATTTAATTTATATTTAATGACGAGCATTTTTAGCCATAACATGCATATCTTGTTTTCCTCGTAAAAGCAAAGGAAAAATAATTATACGTTCCTTTCATCTCAATGCATTGAAGATACTTTTTGCTAGCATTCTAACCATAGTATCTCCCTGCTGAAAAAATGTCATTCCTTCGAACGGAATTAATCAAAATAGTCTTAAACACAAATGTCAAAAAGCAAGAAAATGCTTCACATGCCAGAGAAGATTTATTCTGAAACATGGGTTGAATAGTCAGCTTGATTTTTTGCAAAATTATTTTTTTTCATGAAAAAGTAAATTGCGCTTGATATCGAAGCATAAGCAGTTTGAATAATATAAATGAATAGAAAAATCATATGTAGATGGCAAAAAAATATTATTTTTTAAAAATCTGTACATGAATTCTAGAAAATATTTCCTTTACTTATAAAGTAATTAGATGCAGCGTTTTTTTCCTCTTGCAAATTCCTTGATTGAGGAAGAAAAGTAATAAATATTTATTATAGTTTTACTAACACGCTTTTAAATATTTTTTTTATTATATTTTAATGATTCTGTATAAAACTTTCAGCTGTTTCTGATAATAATTCGGGAAACGATCGACTTTTGTCATTGTTCCTGAGCTGCAATTAAATAAAAACAATAGTCCATTTATCATGGCTGGTTGTTTTACAAGCTCAATGGATTTTGGCAACGACTGAGAATCACCGTGGATAAAAATAATAATCATTAAATTCATTTTTCCCGTTGAAGTGTTCAGTGAACGTACATACTTTTCAGCTCACAACAAAATCTTTCTTAACAATAACCGAGATAACCGACAATATCAAAATAATAAAATTGTTGTAGGATTGTTGTAAAGATTTAGGCCTAAGTGATAAAAAAAGATATGTTAGTAAAGAGGAGGTGCAGGCATGAGTGTTTGTAGAGATTTTAATCTCGTAACAATCTATCTTGATGATGACGAAATAATCGAACATGTTATGGGATAGAAGGAAGATGAAGTAGGGAAAACAAGGGTAGATTAAGATAGCGCTCAGACCAAGAAAGTTAAGTGGATTGAAACAAAAAAGTGTTTCAGACTTTCTTTAAATTGGCCTAAAAATGTTCATAAATGTCAACGCATGATTCTACGAAGCTTTTCTGGGCATGCGGTGAAGTTTTGAACTTCGTAGACAAATAGTGTGTATGACAATTTTGTGTTCAGGCAGAATTCATTGCTTTATGCCATAAAACTAAGAAATGCATAAATGTCATGTGAAAATATGTATGGTTGTTTTAAAATGTTGCTTAATTTTGTTTTGAAATACAAAATTATTTGTATGCGTTTTAGTTTTATATTATCTGTACGAGTTTTGATATTATTTATTAAGGTTGATAGGGGATAATGTGAATTGGGAGAAATTTGAACGGTTCTTATTATTGTAGTGTATATACTGATAGTAATAAATTAAAAAAAACTGAATTTTTATCTCCCTTTTTGTACTTGCTATTAAAATTTCAAAACAATTTTTAATCACAAATATTTGAATTATATTTATGAAAAAAAATTAAATATTTTCCCTATTACCCTTCTGCAGAGTTTTTTATTTAGTTTTTTGAAATTTCGTTATTTATATTTTTGAAGCAAAATATTTAGGAAAATACTTCTAATAAAGTGAAAGACATGGTACAATAGAATTGCAAAGAATTTTTTTAAAATTCACAAATACTCCATCATTTTCAATTTTCGGGATAATACTGAATATTATTCTGGTTAAACAGGTAAGTGTGAAATTAACAGGTCAAACAGATAATTGTGAAATTGATTCACTATTTCTCCATTTAAACAAAAATTTGAAAAACTAATGCAGGTATGTGTTGAGAGAAAAAATGTCTTGCAAATGTATTAAAACAAAGAATTTTAAATAATATCCCGAAAATCTATAGAAAACTGTAGAAGCTGTACAAAAGAAAAGAAAATGATTTATAAAGAAGTCTGAAAAATTTGATTTGCTGCTATCTCTAGCTACAACATATAAAAACACAGCAAAATTATATATGTTTTTCATGTGTGTGTTAATGAACAGTAGAAGCTCACTTTGTACGCGCATTCATTTTTATGTGGAAGACGGATACCTTTCAAACTGTCCTGAATATTTATGTTATGATTTTTATGTTTGGCCTGTTAAACTTTCACGCTCACACCAATATTAGTTGATATTAAACTTTTAAAAACTTTTATTTATTATTTTAAAGATATTTTTTTCAAGAAAATTGAGAAACCAATTATTTTTGTTATGCAAGAGTAAATTAGGTTCACTAAAATTTCAGATAGCATTTTCAAATCGCAATATTTCTAATCAGTTTGAATAGGAAGATCTGCTGTTTTATTTAATGCATTTTAAAATTTTTCCTGGTGGCAATCACAATTGCTTCAAATTTTGCACGAATTTTGTTCTAGTAAATATGAATACGCTGCACATTTTCTATTTTTTTATAATTTAATGAATATCTGTGGGGAACATCCTGAAATGTGTAGAAGTTTCATAATGTACTTTCAACTGCGATATCTTAAACATCTTTTTCAAAAGTCATTGTATTGGTAAATTATAAATGTATTTTGACAATATTTTAGCTAAAACACCAACTGTTGAAAAAGTTATTACTTATGGAGAATATAAAGGCATACAACAACTTGTTTTACATCTGATCAGTTGAACTTTAATGTTCTTCTATGTGCAAATGGTTTCGATATGGTTTCCGCCATTTTCAGATGTAAATAAATGATATTTTATGTTTTAGAAAAAGTTAAGAAGGACGAGACAGGTGTTTTTTTTTTTTTTTTTAGTCTACTGATGTTTCATTAAGTATATTGCGGTCTTGAGTATCCATGGTTCCAACCAGGTTCCCATGTAGGCGGAAAGACAGACAGACAAATTTCCTCTAAACAAATTTTGTGAAGAATTTCACAGACATCTTCAATTTTAATGTAAAAACCAGGAGCAAAATTTGATCTTTCTGGCTTATTGTGTGTTAGAGCACAGACAAGCACAGACCGACAGACAAGCAGACATGCCGACAGACAAGCAGACATGCCGACAGACAAGCAGACATGCCGACAGACAAACATAAAGTTCGTTTCAAAAATCCGAGACTAGCACTTTTGAACGATTTTACTACGGAAAGCGGTGACAGACATTGAGTAAGATAAGCGCTTCTCCCGAGTTCTTTGATAGGTTGTAACCTACATGCGCAAAATTAGGCATAATTTTTTAGCTACTCTTTTCTTTTTCAGTTAGTTTTTAGAGCAATTCAATAAATGAAAATAAAATTTTCGCATAAATTGCTAAGTAAAATGCAAGCATCCCCCACTCCATTTTTCACTTCACCCCTAGTTATTTGTGAAATCATCTTTGCCTGGCGCATGCGTAAAAGCGCGGAAGGTTTCCCTATCTAAGAAAGATCAGTAATTCCAATAGTTCTTTATTTAGACTCAGAGAGGTTTAAAAGGGCATTTCGCAGTCAAGTTTATTAATGATTGTAATACTTTATGTAATTCGCATACGAGAAAGCAAAAATGATTAAACGCATGTTAATACAAATGAGTCAATTTCTCCATATGAGTGCTTTCAAAAATATTATTATGTCAAATTTAGCACTGATCTAAATGAAGGAAACGAGACAGTTTCTACCAAGATATGTACTTATCAATTCTTTGCCAGAAACCACACCTTGAAAGTATATTCTGAGGCTAATTTCCCCCGTAATATAAAGATTAAGAAAACCATCTACGACTTTATTGTATTTGAAATAAAATAGTTATTCCATAAGTTCTTATAAGTTAGGACATTTGCTCTGTGTTTTTTGGAAAAATATTACAAATAAAATCTGTTTTAAATTACATAATTTATAATATACATAAATCAAATAACACAAAACACACATAAGAATAGACGAACGTTTGAGAAGAAGAAACTTGAAACAAACTAAAATCATATTTCTTAACGTCATTGTCCATCAAACTATTTTTGCGCATGAGTAGGAATGCATCAAGGAATTTTTTGAACAAAATTTTACGAGTTCTATTAAGCAATAAAGTTCAGTTTCCGTTCAGTTTATTCATTTCCGAATTTAGTTTTAAAAAATTAATTGTCTTGGTAAGAAGTCTGTAACTCACAATTTTGTTTATGAAAAGCAAAACTTTATACAGCAAAGGAGTTATCCGATAAAATGCACTCCTTGATAACATGCAAATATTATATTAATATTTGCAAAGAAAGAAAAAAAAGGACATTTTCTTTCACCAGACCGTTGAAGTTTCTTTGTTAGGGGAAAAAATTTCATTGATGGATGATGAGACATAACAGACAAATTTGCCCTGGCCTGAAGTATTCAATTCTTGTATTCATAATTTCAATACATTTGTTAATAAACCAAGCAAGATGGTCATCCAAGTAATCCTTTACCAATACTTTTCCAATAGCAAAAGTTCAGGCTAAAATTCATAGTGACAAAGAACTGCTTTCCCATTGGTCAATTTTGCTCATTATTCGCACTAATTATAAAATAGGCATTCAATTACAACCTTCAGCTAATTTTTCTAGTGGTTGTATAAGGTTACTCAGAATGCCGGAAAATAAAGTTGAAAAAATAATAAATTTTATACGAAGAAGAGAAAAAAATCCTTCTGAAATTAATAGTTAATTGAATTAGTCGTTAGAATTTTTTTACAACGAAAGAAGATATTTTACTTTCATTTAATTATCTTCTCAGACATAAAAAAATTGAATATATATTTTGTTATGAAACATGATGCAAGAACTCTTTCAGCGTCAGTACATTTTTTCCCCTGGAGTATTAACTTTGTCAGCTATTTTTAAAGAAGTATAAATTGTAAATAGGGGCGCCTATAAAAAATATTTCTTTTCCAAATTATTATTTTAATATTTGTTTTCTTGGATTTTAAACCAATCTTGATTTCATGGCTTCTTCAGTCTTAAATAATCGTATTCAAACACTCTTTTTTCATCTCTGATTGCTCAACGTGCAGAAATTATTCCATATGATTATAAAATGTATGCATACTTAGGGTATCAACATTTGTCCTTTTTTGTAAGACAGATCAAATAGACAATGCGAATCATCTGAATGTTTGTCTAAATTTGAATATACGAAAGTTGTTTGAGCGAAATCTATTCATTACATATATTTATTAATAACAAAGGAGAGAGAAAGAGTGTGTGTGTGTGTGTCTGAGCGCTTCACAAGGCAGACCGCTGGATTTAGGGTAAAAAATTTTGCACAAACATACTATAGGAAGTGTAAATGAACGCATCGGAATTATTTAGTTTTATGAAATTTTAATTAATTTAAATTTAAGAAAATGTTGGCATTTTCACTTCATAACTTCGGAAAAGAAAAAATGATTTTTACACGATCTGAAAATTAAAAAAAAAATAGCTTTTCTATGATGCCCATTTAGTTCTGTTTTTTTCTGTAATACAAATGAAGTAAGAAAATTTATTATAGCTCTTTAACTCTTTAATCACGAGGCAACTTTTTTCTTCTAGCCCCTTTAAAACAGAGCGTTTTCGAGAGGAAACGCTATGAATTGGACTCTCCGCACCTGGGTGGTCATTTACCCCTCCGCCCCACCCCCTGTTATAACCTTCCCTTAAGGCGCTGTGAAATGGGCTGTGGTTGGCAAGGATAATTGGACTCAATACCGCGTTTATCTCCTAAGTGATCTCAGAACCTCACCTTCCCCCAAAAGAAGCCATCCGCCTCAGACTGGCCTTCGTCTCTGTTAAAGGGAAATTTTTAGATCGACCGGGACCGCTCAGCCCGGTGTGAGAGGGTTAAGCTTGATTAGTATATTACTTCACTAATTCTTTTATTGAAGCTGTGAACAAAAATTCTGTAATATATTACAAAAATCATGAAACATATTCGGTATGACACAAAAAAATTATTATTAAATTATTTCTCTTTGTACATATTTTATGAAAATGTTGTATTTAGCAGGCAAGTAATTTAGTAAGTAGATGACGATAAATACAAGACGAATCTTCAGTGGAATTGGTTGTTGAACCTGGAAGCTTCGAGCCCAGAAGCTTACACATTACCACTGGGCCACCACGGCCTGCTTCAATTCCGTAAAGCACTCAATCTATTTGACGTTACGTCACTATGTATATCATCTATTTACACGCGTTTATATGACTTCACGTACTTTTCTTTCCAACAAGAATAGCATGAGACTCTAAAATTAGTGCGCCTATCTTGACGCCTGTCAAAATATAGCATAAATTGACCCCACTTCACGTTAAATGGCAATTTTAACCACTCGTTCGAGTAAGCGCATGTAAACTTTTCTTTTGGAAAAGCAAGTCATAGGAATCAATGAATATTTATAAAGTGGTACAGCTTGTTATTTAGGAATCGATGATCATGAGAAATAAAAAATATAGAAAACATCTGCAACTGCAAACATATTTCAGCATAATGCACCTGCATCACGTTGCTTATTGATTATGTGTTTTCATCCATTAGATTTTATTAGTTTATTATTAGATTTGTTTAAAGATATATATTAAAATTAATTTTAATTATCTTTAATATTTTCCTTTTTACTTATTTAAGTCTTAACAGAGTTCTGTTTTATCTATATTAGCGTGATTAAATTTTCAATAAATCATCGGAAGTGATCTGCCCTAAACTTTCTCGTATACTCCCTAACACATTTAGAGAAAGTATAAGGCAAACGGCAGTAGAACGGACCAAGCGTCCATAACACAGGTGAAAAAATAAGCAAAACGGCATACCCACGAGTTTCCCTTGGCGCGTGCGGAAGCGAAAGGCGGGTACTCGCCAATGCTCAATATGGCCTTGCTTGAGAGAAAGAAAATTGAATATTCAGTTTGAACGAATTTTTATCAACCGATTAAAACGAAAATTGGGCGCGGATCTATAATTAATGTTAGCAGACCTCATACCATTTTTATTTATCCATGCCATAGTGTTTAGGAATTATCGTGTTCACAAGTATGCGATTATACAGACCGACAGACACTCAGCTTTTAGACGGGTTTTCTCCAAAATCTGATACGAACCTACATTCCTGTTGTTAAACTGTGTACCAAATTTTATCTATCTAGCTATTTAAGTTTTTGACTTATCGTGTTCACATGAACACTGACAGATAGACAGACTTCCTGCCGACATATTTTGTCCAAAATTTGATAGAGACCTACAAAGTATGTGTAAAGATCACATACCAAATTTCATCGCACTAGCTCTAACCGTTTTTGAGTCAACTTGTTCGCAGATAGACAGAGGGACATAATTCCAAAATTGTGTTTTTCCGACTCGGGAAGAGGTTAAACGTGAAAATTCATCAAAATCTTGAGTTTTAATTTTTTTTGACGATTACAACACTTTCTATTTGTATACTTCGTATACGAGAAAGTAAAAATGGGTCTTCCTTCTTACCGAAAAATTCCACAATAGACTTTCAGCTTAGCCTGATGAAAATTTTAAAGATTATAGCAAGGAATGAAATGGAAACAAAAAGAAATGCCCAAATCTTCCATTGAATATCAATTCTGTTTCATACCTGTTCTGCATTTTATTACCTCGTTTCTCTCGTTTCAATTCTATGAGATATATTTAGAATTTCCTCGAACCGTTTTGGAGTTATCTTTTTCACAGACAGACAGATAGACATAATTCCCAAATTGTGTTTTTCCGACTCAGGAAGATCTTAAATGTGAAGATACATCAAAATCTTGCGTTCGAATTTTTTGACGATTACAACACTTTCTATTTGTATACTTCGTATACGAGAAAGTAAAAATGGGTCTACATTTTTGCCGAAAAATTCCACAATAAACTTTCAGCTTAGCCTGACGAAAGTTTTAAAGGTGATAGCAAAGAAAGAAATGGAAACAAAAAGAAATGCCCCAAATCCTCCACTGAATATCAATTCTGTTTCATACCTGTTCTGCGTTTTATTACCTCTATTCTCTCGTTTCAATTCCATGAGATATATTTAGAATTTTCTCGAAATTCGATGCCATCACCTCTTTCTCCTACTTTATTGGTTTTATTATCACACCCGAGTTTGCGGTTCAAAATATTTTCTTGAACGTTTCTTCTTTTCGGATTTCATCAAATTTTTCCTGAAATTCAAATCTGATGTAAGCAAAAGTCCATTTTTCTTCTGTCTACTATTCCAAAAAATCATTCCATCCTTACCAGTAGACAATTGTTTCCCTTCCTAAATCTGTGATTGTTTTGAAATATAGTGGCTAATGGAAACTCACCATTTAAAATATTTTTACGAATACTGGATTATTAATTGAAAATGATAGAATAATATTGTTGAATAGAAGGGAATTTTGAGCAGACATCAATAGAAACGCGTGTCTGCTACAAAGATTTTGCTATTGCGTCATCAATTAAGTGAAATGTCTCAGAATGGTATATAAAATATTACAAAATTTAGGGACGTGAGTTCATTACTGTATAACAAAAAATTAATGAAAGAGAAGCCTATAAAAGATATATTTGAGCAATTAAATGTAATGTTTGAATGATCTTTCAAATGAGCATTTATGTGTGCATATTCCTTAAACTTAAGCGATGTAAATGCATAAAGTTTTATGGTTTGTAAATTACTTTCTGAAGTATGATAAAATAACTAATGTAAATATTTTTATATCATATTTATCTCTATAATTCAAATGAGTATCCTTTAAACAATTCCGTTAAAAGAAATCCTTTGCAAAAAGTACCTGATAAATTATTTGAACATCTGATATGCATGCATGTTTACACGAGGATTCACGGAATATTCAGCTTATTTATTACAGAATTATACTATATCATATAACATTGATTATGGAAATTATGGAAGTATATTACACTGCACTTATTATTTACGGAATAATTAATTGAAAGTTTAGAAACATTAGAAATTCATTGAAAATTTAGAAACATTATAAATTGAACTGAATGTTTAGAAAGATTGTTTGCTTCATAATGATTAAATTAGCAAGTGAAAACATATGAGTCTTGTCCTTATACGGTTTTATGTACTTGTACCTGTAAGATATATTCATTATTTTGTTAAAGTAAGTTAAGATAAGTAATTGAACTGAATTTTACAAATGAAATAATATTACTCCAGTTAAACTAAGAAGAAAAATTATCAACAGAATTATGTTCAATTTTTGTCATTTAATTTCTTTGAATGACAAAAAGTATATAATATAATAGTATTATATTATATACTTTTATACAGTATAAAGTAGTATAGTACGTTTATATAGTATT
>BGPR01005506.1:67762-92951 GCA_013235015.1 Araneus ventricosus | reverse complement strand
CAAGCAGGATAATAAAAAAATGAATGCCTCTTTATTTTACGAAGATATCAGCAAATCACTAACGAAGCACAGGTAACAAACCTGAACAGCACTTGTATAAATAATCAACAGAGATCGCCAATAAAACTCAGTTACAGCACTTTCAATAGCGCTCAAATGTCTCTCAATTCCTAGCTTGTTTGCTGATCCAAGTCCAACTGCCTATTGAGAGCTTGCTTTTATACCTTTTCACCAAGAAGTGGCGTCATTAGTAGGAAGTGATTTAATGTCTAGAAGGTTCATGAAGTTAGTGGCTTCCTGTAGAGATAGGTCCATAGTTCATTATTTTTCTAGAAGATTCCTTTTGCAACCAAAGTCATCAACTTAGTCGCCAAGATTAGCATGTCAAGGAAACAACTTTACACCTTCGTAATAATATTCTGTCACACCATAACACCTTTTTCCGTAGTTAATTTTATATATCTGAAAGTCATTGTCTCAGACTTTTATAAAATAAATTTGCTGATATTTCCTGAGTCGTGTTTCACAGATGTTCTAAGTTCTTCAACAGTGTTGTATGACGTTCTTCCAGGTTTAATTTCCTTAATTAGAATGCCTCTAGGTTCTCCTTGGGGTTGAAATTGTGCTTCAAATTGGTCAGTTGTATGAGTTAACATAAATTGTTTTAAACAACGATTTGTTCAGCATGAGCGAACAGCTGCATTGTCTTACATAAACAAGTAATAACAGGGTTTTAAAAGTTAAATTTCGGGCAATGAATTTCTGCACTGTCATCTTGGTGTGCTTCCAAGTCCATCCAATATACTTATAAAAATAGTTAGAAAAGTTTCTTCCACACAAATCCTCTTCAATATATTATTTTCTCAACCTCTATCAAATTAGTAATAATGGCACACACCAGGGTCATCAAAATTAAGCAATTTTCGCCAGAAAAAAAGCACCCATCAAATTATCACCAAAAACTTTTTCCATAAATTTTTAAAGTTATATTACTTATGCTATCCGTGTTATCATATATTAAAATTCTCCTAATTACACATTTTGGAGGTTTCTTTTCAAACTGGGAAGTATCCAGTTTGTTGTAAGCAAATGTGTTTGAAAATAGCATGGGAAATTACAACTGTATTATGTGGAGACTGGCTCACCTTACCTTGCCGTTGTGCGTATAATTCATAGTTGTTCAAGAAATTATTGAGATTGGTTTTGCATGCATTTGGTCTTTCGGCACCATCGTGCAAACTGTATACATTGAAACTGAGAAATATAATGAATGTGTGTACTTATTTTAAAAAAAGCATTTCTCTATCAGCGTCTTACACAAGTTTTTGTTTTGACTCCAAAATTTATATAAACAATTATTTTGAACATTAAAATACCCCAAAAGAATGTTTTTAATTTTTTTTTTTATATTTTTACTATGCACTAGCCGTTTTGGCGACCAAGGTCCTAATATTACCCTTATTCTCCCAGAATATTAATAGACTGTAGGTATGCTTGCAACTTGGCGAGATAAATTAGCGAACTGACTGTTGTGGCGGCTAAGGGATTCTGCCAAAATTTTATTTTGTGATATATCTCGAACATGGAGGTTGGAGTGAGGCAGGCGACCATTCATGACATACCTAGATGTAATAAGATTTAATATGGAAAAAAATGCTCGCAATCAGTCCAGTGATTGAGGCTAGGAAACTCTGTCAATAGAAAATAGAAAATGTACAGTGAAGTAGTGTTTTTTATTCTATTTATTATAAAAATGGGGATTGATGAACTGCAACGACCATTGATGACATACATAAAAGTCATAAGCTTTCATCTTAATATAAATAAAAGTCATTGTGGTTATGTATGTATCTGGGTATGTTCCACTTCTCCTCCTAAACAACTGGACTGACTTCAACTAAACTTTGCACGCTTATTAATTAAGACAAGAGGAAGATTATTGTTAACTCTTCGAAGCCCAAAAGTTAATTAAACAGTCAGTTAATTATAAATTAACCGAAACCGTTTTTCTGCAATAACTTTGGCGTAATTTGTACCACAAAAAATATTTTTATACCATCTTAAAGTTCAAAATTTTCCCTTTTCAATTATACCAATTTTATATCTGTGAAATTTTTCCTTTAAATTTTATTAATTTTTCAAAATTTAATAAAATGTTAATTACCTGCAGACGATTTTGAAATAGCACAAATTTATAGTTACTCTGTTGGTAGGCAACGGTGAGACTTCGAACTAATTATCTTTATTTCTGAAATTTTTGCTTATATTTATAAATATATTTTATATCAGGAGAGAGAGATCTCCATTAACATTTAAAAGCCCCAAATCTTATTAAAATTTCAGTTAATTGAAATTAAGCAACATTTTGGCATTTTCCGTGATATTTTTCTAAAATATGTATTATGCCACAAAACTATTTTTACACATATTAAAAGTTTAAAAAATTAGCTTTTCATGACACAAGTTTCATTTCCGTTCAATTCGTTGCCCTCATTTTAATTATTTTTCAAAAATTAAATTGCGTATAAAATTTACAATTTGTAACACTTTTTTTATTGGTAAAGAACAAGAATACATAAGAAGAAATGATACTAGATAACATTAGAAGAATTCTGGATGAAGACTAATTTCATTATTTTTTATTCATATTTATTTTAACGCTTTTTCTTAATGAAAAATTTACTATCTAATTAATTGTCCTAAAAAATCCGGTAAAATCTTTTTTATATTGCAAGATTTATGAACAAAATTTGAAGTACCTATGCAACAAATATTAGGAAGTTATGTATCGGCTGATTTTAAAAATCAATGGTCTGGTTCAATGATATTCTCATTTCAATTAAAAAAACGTTTCAGAGGATAAAAGAATTTTGGGTATTGTAATTTTCTATATAAAAATAGTTTTTCAAATCAAAAATATTACACATGAAAGTATTTTAATCCTCAGCAATGCCGGACATAACAGCTCGTATGAAATAAAAACTGTCGAAATCGGTCTAGTACTTGGGGCTGGTAGCACTTTCTCATGGTTTTCCCCCACAGAGGATGTGCAGGGAAATAGCTTTTCTTCGCTTTCTGTCGAAAATGGAGGGTGATATATCTAGATGTCATAAGTTTCCATAAGAAATAAAAATTCTCGAAATCGGTCCAGTAGTTGCATCTGGGAGACTTTCTCATGTTTCTTCCCAGTGGAGAATGTTCTGTGGAGAAAGTTTTTTTCCAATTTTTTCCAAAAATTTAGGGTGTCGGTGACAGGAGACCATTGATGACATATCTAGAAATATTATCGAAATAGGTCCAGTGGCCGGGACTAGCCCTTTGATTTTGCCAATTTTTTTAAATATATATATGCATTTTAAGCATTTTTTAAGTTAAGAAAAAACATTTTAATTAGCAATTTTTTCATATCTAGAACTAAAAACAATGACTCAAAAATATTCAGCTTCAAAACAGGTCAACATTAGAATCATCGAAATTCTATTGTCAATAATGATTATTAAGAAAATATTATTATGTATTAATAAGCCAGAATATGTTTTACATATCGAAGCAATTAATTGTTACCTCCTTTGGTTTCTTCTGTCTCGTCAATGATTATACCTTGCGAGTGAACCTAAGTAACTTTATTGATGCCATGGTTAAAAACGACCTAAGTTCATCTTCAAAACCACCAAAATTTGGATTGCCAGAATTCTACTGTTGGAATTCTCTGTTTGTGTGTGTATTATTGAAGATTGTTATTCCATTTTCAGGGATCTTTGGTCTCGTCGATACTTATTCAATGGCGAGTGATCTCCCCGTAGCTATGGTTGCAAGTTTAACAACGACTTTCATGCTCTTCAAAACCACCAAAATTTGGATTGCCAGAATTCTACTGTTTGATATGTGTATTATTGAAAGATTATTCCATTTTCAGGGGATCTTTGGTCTCGTCGATACTTATTCAATGGCGAGTGAATCTCACCGTAGCTATGGTTGCAATGGTTAACAACGACTTTCATTCATCTTCAAAACCACCAAAATTTGGATTGCCAGAATTCTGTTTGGTAGATTATTGTAGAAAGATTATTCATTTTCAGGGATCTTTGGTCTCGTCGATACTTATTCCCTTGCGAGTGAATCTCACCGTAACTATGGTTGCAATGGTTAACAACGACTTTCATTCATCTTCAAACCAACCAAATTTGGATCTGCAATCAGTTCTGTTATTCATATCAGAATCTTTTGAATCGAATCATTCCTGTGAGTGAATTCACGTAGCTATTCTTCAATAACAAGACTTTCATTCATCTTCAAAACCACTAAATTTGATTGCCAATTCTACTGTTTGGTATGTGTATTATTGAGAAAGATTATTCCATTTTCAGGGATGCTGTCTAGTCGATTACTATTCCCTTGCAGTGAATCTCACCGTAGCTATGGTTGCAATGGTTAACAACGACTTTCATTCATCTTCAAAACCACCAAAATTTGGATTGCCAGAATTCTACTGTTTGGTATGTGTATTATTGAAAGATTATTCCATTTTCAGGGGATCTTTGGTCTCGTCGATACTTATTCCCTTGCGAGTGAATCTCACCGTAGCTATGGTTGCAATGGTTAACAACGACTTTCATTCATCTTCAAAACCACCAAAATTTGGATTGCCAGAATTCTACTGTTTGGTATGTGTATTATTGAAAGATTATTCCATTTTCAGGGGATCTTTGGTCTCGTCGATACTTATTCCCTTGCGAGTGAATCTCACCGTAGCTATGGTTGCAATGGTTAACAACGACTTTCATTCATCTTCAAACCACCAAAATTTGGTTGCCGAATTCTACTGTTTGGTATGTGTATTGAGAAAGATTATTCCATTTTTCAGGGATCTTTGGTCTCGTCGATACTTATTCCCTTGCGAGTGAATCTCACCGTAGCTATAGTTGCAATGGTTAACAACGACTTTCATTAATCTTCAAAACTAAAATTTGGATTGCAGAATTCTAGCTGCTTGGTATGTGTAGTATTGGAAAGAGTTATTCCATTTTCAGGGGATCTTGGTCTCGTCGATCCTTATTCCCTTGAGTGAATCTCACCGTAGCTATGGTTGCAATGGTTAACAACGACTTTCATTCATCTTCAAAACTGACAAAATTGGATTTATTGAAATTCTTATGTATTAATATACATATTAAAAAATATTTTTTTCATTTTAAGAGTCCAGAAGATGCTACATACCGAAGCGATTCATTTTTACTTTCTTGGGATTCTTCGGAGTGTTTAATGCGTGTGCCTTGAGAGTGAACCTAAGTGTCGCAATGGTTGCCATGGTGAATAACACCGAAGAAAATTCAAAAGTGTTTAACAGCTCTGGAGATGAATGTCCAAATTTTATGGAAAGCAATGACAATTCAACTATGGGCCAAATTTGTTTATTGGTAAGTATAGTTTCAACAAAAACATTCCATCATCTGTTTGTTTCTTACACATTCGTGTTAGAATTCTACTGTTTGATATGTGTATTATTAAAAGATTATTCTATTCTAAGAATCCAGATTATGTTATATACCTAAGCTTTACATTTTTGCCTTCTTGTGATCTTTGGTCTCGTCAATGCGTATTGCCTCGCGAGTGAATATCAGTGTAGTTATGGTTGCAATGGTGAACAACGACTTTCATTCATCTTCAAAACCGACCAAATTGGATTACTATACTTTGAATCAAAAGAAGTTAAAAAAATTAAACGCACATTTTTTAACATCGATACGTGAGCAGTTGCAGATACTATTACTCTTGAATGCACTTCCTATTAAAATAATCTCTCTAATACAGGCAGTTTTCAGTCTTCATTTTCATTCTCTATTAAAATAAGTTCTTTAATACAGAAAATAAAAAAAATTATTGACGTTTATTAATGTTTTATTAATTAATTTAATCAATTTATAAATTTGTCAATTTATAACAGTTCTTTAATACAGGTTGTTTTCAGTCTTCATTCTCCTTCTTAAGGTTGCGGTGGTCTTCTGATTATATTTCCTCTTCGATATAGGAGGATCGAGGATTCGGGTCCTAATTCTACCTAAGTTTCATAGTGTTGGTAGGCCTCATGTATGTTAAATCTACAGTTAAGGGTCAAACAGCCTCACGTCGGATTGGCCTGGAAGTTTGGAGTATGGGGCGTGGGCTCGGTTGTCTTCCTCATCATCAAACTTTATTAAAAAGTTCGAGGTAGATATCAAAAAAGCTCTCGTACAGCGTAAAGTGGGACGTTAATTTAACTAAAATCAGTCTCTTCTTTACTTATATCTATGCTTCCTTCCTTTAATAGTGGTAATTTATAATAGTGAAGCAAAAATAAAGGGGGGCATACGACTGAGTGCATTTTAGATGTAAGCGTGATATGAAAAAGCATTAGTTAGAGCAGTGGTAGGGAACCTGCGGCCTTAAGGCAACACGTGGTCTTCATGAGTTCCTTATGTGGCATTATCAATTATTAACAATTTGCATTTTTTTATTTAATTTATTTAAAACCCACACAGGTCCGGCCTACCCAAAAGGGTGTGAGGCCTTTAGCAGATAACATAGTACACAAGAAATACAAAAAAGTCAATATGACACGACACACAAGAAACATCACAAACACAGCACAGAACGTTACAAACACTGCAAAAAAGGGGCAATAACAAAAGTAAATTAAGTAAACAATTTGCATTGAAATAATATACTTGTCTGTAGTATAATAATAACTATAGAACAATGACCCTTAAGATTCTGCTCGTGCGGCCTTTCGCCCAACTGCCGAAATTTAATGAGGCCTTTCAGTGCAAAGATGTTCCCCATCCCTGAGTTAGAGTAAGTACCTTGATTCCAAAAGCCAGGCAGAACAATAATTACGATTAACCCTCCGTCGGGCGCAACCGGTCTGACAGTCACAGCTCGGACGTATTCATCCCCCCTTCCACTTCCAAGAAAGAGTGCAAGCTTTTTTTTCTAGTAGTTTCCTTTTTTAACCCGATGTTTGGACTCATCTATTTAATTGATTTGTTCGTTACGTGGAATGCAGATATTGCCATATTGGCCTCACAGGCAAGCTGCTCCCGAATCCGTCCCACATTTGATTGTTTATCCGACTTTTTTTCACTGATGTTTATTTTACTCATTTCCTGACTTTCTCATGTAAAATTTATTGATGTAAAAGACGGTTGCCCCGAAATCTGTTTCGGTCAAAGGAAAGAAACAATTCGCCAGCTTATTTGGTTTAAGGAATGGGGAAACTTCGGTGTCTAGTGTTCCGAAAGTGAAGAAGTACGTGGTTCTCGTCTCTTCTCATTATGGTGACATTTTTGCAACGATATTCTTAGTTTTTTTCCTATTAAACCTTCTCACGAAGCTCGGTGATTAATTTTAGAATGCTAAAATTAAAATTAGTGTGTATCCACAATATTAAATTTACAAGGTGCGAGTATTTCGCCCGAGGAAGTATTAGAAAATGCTTCAGTATATTTCGTGCTTAAATTCTATAAATAGGAAGACTAATTAATCGCCGATAATAGCCAAGTTAACCTTCCAGCGGGCGCGCGTTTTCAAGAGATACTTGAATTGTGCATCGTATTACATATTTATATCGTTATTGTATATATTTAAGTGCAATTTTATTCATAAAATCTTTGTTTACTATTAGACTAATAAATACAAATAGCATAAATAAAAGTTGCATTTATTTTTGGAAAATAACACGATATATATATGTAAAACGATGCACCATATGTCGTAAATTTTGCGTAAGCGCGCCCACTGGAAGGTTAAGAAGGGACGTCGAGAGATGAGGTAGCTTGCACTAACTGCGGGATCCGTCCTTTCAGCGTTCTTTTGTTCTGATTCAAATCATTGAAAATGTAATGCGTAGAATTTTTATATCAGAATCTTATTTCTATATAGGGTAACCTAATTACTTGCAAATATTGATATATCTGTATGAAGAACTATTTTTGAATCTGTCCGGTGTTGAAATAAAATGGTATATTTGAGATTTTCGTCCGCCAAAAAATTAGAGCTGTGTCGATGACAGTGATCAACAGGGTTTTCTTGGAAATAGAAAAATTGAGCAGTTGCTTACTAAAGTAAACATAAATATTAAGTTTTCTAAAATTTACCTTGGAGATTGTTTGAAATGCTTCTAGTTAGAATAGCTGGGAACGCGTTCTTGCTGCCGCGGACGAGGTTGTGATTTTTATTGCTCTTTTATTTGTGTTCGTTTTCCGCCCTTTATTTTGGATATTACAGATATTTCTTGTTTCTTTCTACTTTGGGAGTGTTCCGGTGCATTGCGGCGGGGTTATTTTTTGGGTTCTTCGATTGATTGTGTGCAACACCCACTTAGCTTCCGCCATGTTGTCTTGTTTTGGTGTCGTGCGCATGTCGAACGTTTGAACGCGTTCACTGGTTTCATTCGAGGTTCAAATAGTGATTGATCGATCGCTTTATTTCTTGGACTAGGGTCCGCAATTCGATAATTATTGATTTTTTTGATTTAGTGGTACAAGTCGTTGCCAACGGTTTCTTTCTGAGCTTATATCTTTTTTTTCTATTTGTAAATTTAAAATTGTTTCATTGATATTGCATTATGGTATGGCCCTCTCTGCTAGCAACAAGGTTGCATCTAATTTGATTAATAATTAATTAGATAGCTAGAGAAGGCTATATATTTAGAAATAAATCTCGGGAACAAGAAACAGTTGCCGGATTTTTGAATTTTGTTGCCAGAAACACAGCTGCAATTGGTTTTGTTTTAAATTGTTTTCTTTTCAACTTATTACATTATGTCTAGTGAGTTTTCTAGTGTACAAAATTCGCAATGTGAAGTTTATGTGGAAAATACCCAAAATGATATTAATAGTATTTTTAAAAACTTGGGTATGATGTATGAAAAAGGAGAAGTGCCATGTTCTTTAGATGAGGATACAGAAAGTAACTTTAATGGTAGCATAATGGACTCAGAGAGAGTGGTAGAAATTTCAAAACCCGCTGATCTGGAAAAATTCTATAGAGAGAGAAACCCTCCTGTCAATAAGGTTCCAATTAAACGAAAACACAAACATTCCCCAGCTACGTCCATTGATAGTACAGGGACTTTTGTAAAACAAAACGACACAAGTGTCGATAGTAAACGACAAGCTCTAGAGCAACCAGTACCTTTTTCAAACATTAGAGGACAGCCCTCTCACCTATCAGACTGTAAAAGTTATACGCCTCTCACGGAAAGGGATTATGATGATTTCATCTTTAGAGACGAAATTGAAGCTATTATGAGAACACATAAGATAAAAGGACATGAGAAGCGGGACATTCTTGAATTTCTTATGATTATGCAAAACAGACTCCGCCCTATACGAGTAAATAAAGACGTGAAGCAAACAACGGAATTGAGTAAAATTCCAAGAAACATGGAAGTCAATAAACAGATTGAAATTAAGGCAACATATGCTAAAATGTTAGAAAAGAATGCACCCAAACCAGTGACAAATATCTCCTTTAAAGGAGCCATTAGCAAAAAGGTGTCTCCGCCAGGACCCTCCAAGCTCGCTAGTGAGAGCATAACTACTAATTTGGCACAATCAAAAATTGTCAATAATGCCAGGTCTAAATCCACTCTGCCTACTTTAATCACAAAACCGGCAGATGAGGAAATAAAAACTTCAGCTAGGCTGAAGACAGCACTTGAGAGAAAAATCAAACTAAAAGATATACAAGTAGAAGTTCTATCATGTCGCCCAATACAGGGAAATGGTATTGTTGTAAAGACCAAAACCCCTGAAATGCTTGAAAAATTAAAAACAACGATTATGAACGATCTGACACTTAGGGACAAATGTCAAGTGTATATACCAAAGTCCAGAGTACCACACATTATAATATTTACATACCTCCACAAGACGGAGATCACGCAGCTCACGAGAATAACTTTATCTTACAATTAAAAGAGAGTAATGAACTAACAGACCAAGAAATAAAGGTTGTTTTCAAGAAAAAAGGGAGAGGCAGTTTATTCAGAACTGGATTCTTGCAATGCATCCAAAAAATTATCAGGAAATAAAATATAAGAAACGATCGCGTTGCGGTTTTAACTCCTATCGTTTCAAAGAATTTCTTGAACCACTGAGGTGCTTGGCTGTTACTGATTTGGTCACTTAAAAAGGAATTGTAGAGAAACCAAACCTACTTGTACTAAGTGTACTGCAAGCCATGATCCGAAAGGATGCACAAAACCGCATCCTATTTGCAGAAATTGTGTTCTGTACAACAAAAGTAATAATCTTAAAGTCAGAGCTGACCATATGTCAAATTCAAACTTATGTCCCATGTATCTCCGTGAGATAGAGTTTATTGCAAAACATACCATTTATGGGTAGTGTGCCCCCGGTTGTTTTTTCCTTGTGTTTCTTGCAGGCAAACTTGGGTCGTTCACGTATGGCGACCCAAGAGTTGCCAAACCTTTGTTTTTCGAATAAAATTCCAGATGTGTTCCTTTTACAGGAACCGTACCTCAAAAAAAGGGAAGTTTCATAGGGTTTCCTTTGAATTGGAGAATAGTCGCTGCACTCAATGGCAAGGCAATTATAATTATTTGAAATAAAAATCTTTCAATCCTTACCAGTTATGTCAGTCAAAATACTGTGATTGCAGATATTTCAGACGGTACTCAGACTATAACAGTGGTTTCTGTATATATTCCACATTCCAGTAATAAAAAAAAGCGAAATTCTAAAACTTGAAGATATTTTTAGAAACATTAATTTTAGCCACATTTTAATTGGGGGAGATTTCAATATGAGGCACGAATTATGGGGTCCTGAAATCCATAATCATCGCATTTCTGATGAGGCCGCTCCTCTGGTATCTTTTATACTCAAGTATGATCTTATTATTTGGAATGACAAAGATTCAGAACCAACATTCGAAACGGTAAATGGAAAAAGCTGGATCGACATTACTATGTCCTCAGCCAACCTGGCTAACAAGAAAATGAACTGGCAAGTTATAAAAAATAATTTTAGTGATCATAATTATCTGGTTTTTAATGTCGAAACTTTTAATGCAACACGGGATACTCCTAGAATATTTTTTAATCATAGGCAAATTTTAAAAATTTGTAAAGCAGTGCATCAAAACTTTCTTGAATTGAAAGAAGAAATACAAACTATAGATAGCAAACAAAAATTGGAGAAATGGATAGAAGAGTTAACAATTACCATCAACCAAATTAGTCAAAGTTTCCCAAGGAAAGTTATTAAACATCTTAGAGTTCCCTGGTGGGACTCCGAAATTGAGGTAAACAGAAAGAAAACACGGGCACTGAGGTCCAGATATCAAAGATGTCGAAGAGAAGAGGAACGATCAATGCGACGAATCGTTTACAAGAAACAGGAAGCTCACTACAAATGGTTAATAAAACAAAAGTGTCGAGCATCTTTTGAGTTGTTCTGCCAACAACTAGTTGCAAATAACGCATTCGATCTTCCGTACAAAATTGCCGCCGGCAAAATAAGAAAACAAACAGTTCTTCAATCGGTGAAAACCAGCAATGGACAATTCACAAATACTATAGAAGAAACTATTCAAACAATAGTTCAGGCATTGTTTCCCACTGATGATTCAACGCAGGAGACTCATGTACAACGGAAAAAAAGTGAAATAGTAAATACTTACTCTAGTACGATCCTAGATAAACAGTTTACGAAGCAAGAAATTACTTATGCTATTTCAACGATGAAAAAGAAGAAGGCGCCTGGGATTGATGGCATCTCTATAGAAATCATCAAGGAACTCCATGACAAGAATCCAGACATACTGCATTACACATACAATAAATGTCTGGAATTGGGAATTTTTCCAGAAACTTGGAAGAAAGGAAAACTTATAATTTTTAACAAACCTGGCAAAGACCCATCTTTACCTAATGCGTATCGCCCAATTTGTTTATTATCGGTACTGGGAAAAATTTTAGACAAGGTTTTAGTCTTTAGGATAACCCACTTGCTCCATAAAAATAACAAATTAAACAACAGCATGGTTTTCGAAATGGCAACTTCCTGCAAACTTCCGCTTATGGCAGGCTATAAATATTGCATTACAAGAGCGTGTACCAGTTACACTTTTATCTTTAGACGTACAAGGTGCGTTTGACACAGTCTGGCGCACAAGCATCTTATTTCAACTTACACAGGCAAATTGCCCTCAGAATATTTTTAATTTGGTGAGAAACTATTTCACAAATAGATCAACACATTACTTTCAGGATGAGGAAGTATGGAATTTTGATAACCAGAGAGGGGTCCCGCAAGGTTCGTGTAGCGGGCCTCTCTTTTGGAACCTTGTTATGGACACCGCTCTTGATTTACCCCTACCACAGGGAAGTCACATCCAAGCCTATGCCGACGACATAATTGTTGTAATTAGAGGCCAGGATAAAGAGGAAATTGAAAGAAAGGGAAACGCAATTCTCGAAAAATTACTTGCCAGGGGTGCAGAGCATAAGCTTTCCTTTAATATACAAAAAACATTTCAAATGCCTATTACTTTTGGGGGAAGACTTAATCTCAGAAACTCTCCCATTATTTCAATTAATAATCATACAATAAAAGTTGTAAATAACATAAAATACCTCGGTGTGACTTGGGACTGCTGTCTCACTTTCACCAAACATTTTAAAGCACTCAGAGACAAAACGGATTCATTAACCTACAACTATCAACAGTAGCTAATGAATTCTATTCTGAGCCTTCGGGTCTTTTCAGAAAAATATATTATGGAGCTATAGAGCCTTACCTTCTTTTTGGAGTAGGAGCATGGGGCAATAGATTAAAAGTAAAAAAGATCAGGGATTCCTTAAATAGTCTACAGCGTAGACCACTTATAAAAATAACAAAAGCATACCGTACAATTTCTAGGAAGCTTTACAAGTTATCGCAGGAATTGCACCGCTAGACATTAAGGCAAAGGGAGTTTTTGGCAAATTCTTACTCACGACAATAAATAACGACATAAAGTTTGGATAAAAAAATTTTAAATGGGAAGATTACGAAACCAGACTAGATCCACATAATATCCATCCAGCGGATAATATTTCAATTACTTACGATAAACACAAACCTTCCGGGGAAGAGATTGAGATCTATACAGACGGATCAAAGATTAACGATCAGGTTGGTGCAGCTATAGTTGTATTCTATTATAACGCAGAGATTTTATAGAACAATTAGGTTGTCAGATTTTGTCACATTGTACCAGGCGGAGGTCACAGGAATACAAATGGCCCTAGAATTCATTTCCACCATTGGACCATGGAATAAAATCAACTTATACACAAGTTCTCTTTCGGTGCTTGAAGCACTCAACACTTTTAAAACAAGTAAACAAGAAATTCTTACAATTAAAAACGACATCTTAGAAATGAGCAAAGAAAAATTCATTACACTCCACTGGATTCCAGCTCTCACTGGAATTCAGGAAATGAAACAGCTGATAGTTATGCTAAAAAAGCTACAACGAGACCTAACATTGAAAAAATTCCAAAGAAATCCTTTAAACAATTAAAAAATGCGGTTTCCAATGTGCAAATATAGATTTGGTAAGAGCGTTGGGCTTCGTCCACAACAAAAAACGGCAGACATACAGAAAAACTAATACCGGCGGTTTCAATTCATACGAAAAAATTTAGTCATTTTATTGTACAATTTTTGAGTGGACACGGTAGATTCCCAGCGTACTTAGTACGGTTTGGGAGGAGCTTTAACATCAAATGCCCTTGTGGCGCCGTGGGAGATACTTTACACTACGTAGTGAATTGCCCTTTCACGGAAAAGTATACAAAACAACTTATTTATGATAAAGACAATCTGTCCACAATTTTAAACAGAGAGGAAAATTTAGGTCTCCTTCATTCTATTTATCAGGAGGTTAATAACCTCGTTCCACACGTTTAGTCCTGTTTTTTTTCTCTTTTTTTCTGCTTGTCAATTTCTGTTAGAATTTAGAGCCGACCAAGTCTGCGGCAGCATGAAACCACGTCATCTAAAGTGTCTTGCACATTTTGGTGACCCTCTGGAGGGAAGCATCGATGTACGAGAAAGTGTATATATGTAAATATATATAAAGAAAATATAGTACGAGAACATCTCACGGGCCCTCAGCACTATCCTGACAATGGACGCGTCTCCGGGACCAGGGGCGAGGTGTCCCGTAATCAAGAAGAGAAGTTAGAAAAGCTACATATGATCTTTTGAGAACCAGGTAAAACCAATCCACACTTTTCGATAAACTTTGTTAGAATCATAATATTGTAAACAATTTGATAAGCGCTGCTGTCTAGGCTGGTAAAGCACTGTTGATACATTCCAGATTTTAAAATATATTTTCTATTCAATATGCAGCTTAGCTTAATGAAAGTTATGGATCGCTCCACTTTGGTTCTCAACGTCCGATATCTTCCATCTTTAAAATATATTAGACAACCTTCTTTATTTAATAAAGGTCATCTCTATTCTTAGCATTAATTACTTAAAAAATGTCTTGTGTCATAAGAATTATATTTTATTACGTTTATTACATCAAATAAGATGAAATTTTATCGTAATCTTTAACAAACAACAAACTGTCTAAAATAAATTTTTCTGTACTTTTAGGGAGAGAAATATGAATGGGATGCAAAGACACAGGGATTGATTATGAGTTCCTTCTTCTATGCTTACTTCATCACTGTGTTAACCGGTGGCTATTTCGCCAAAAGATTCGGGGCTAAGCTAATGTTCGGTGCAGGCATAGGCGCCACGGCTATCTTGACGTTGTTGACGCCGGTTGCTGTAAAATGGGGAGTCATACCATTTATCATTGTCAGAGTTCTTGAAGGTATATGAGAGGTAAGGAACTTTTTAAATTTTAATGGCGTATCTAATTCATCAAAATTACAGGAATAACGACTTTGGCGTAATTTTATGGCTTATTATAGTATTGGGAATATTCTTTCTAAGTAGTAGAAGTTTTCAATTACTAAGAGTGGGAATTTGATGTATCCGGTATTTAATAAAGTACTTATCTTAACATGACGAACTGGCTTGTAATTTGCTTTTATCCTCTTTCTGGGGTCATCAGGGTACTGACTTCAGGGTCTCACATACCAAACAGGCAGGATGAGGGTTCAAACTAAAGATCCGACACGTCTGCAGGCTGTAGTTCATGGTAAACCTGCCAGCGTTGAACGTCCTCACACTGATGAGGTTTGGAGAGTGGGTGTCTGCTTATCATTTGACAACTAATCAAAATTATTAGGTTCTTCAGAAAGTTAAATCAAAATATTTTTTTCTGAAGTCATTAACAATGGTTGTTTCCTTTAACGAGACATTCCAAACTTAAGTATAAATTTCATTTCTGAATTCATAAGAATTTGCATAGAACTTTGGTTCAGCTGTGTACAATTCACCTTTACTGTGCTTCTGACTAATATAACATCAACTATCCACAGAAAATATTTAACAAAATAATATTTAATGAAACGAAAAGAAAGCACGATTTATTATAATTATATGATGCTTCCAGTGTGGTTTCTGATAATGAATTCTATCGCGTTTTATTTGTCTTCTAAAGAATATCCTTGCGATGTGTTATATTATTTGTTACCACTGCTTGAATGGAACATCAAATTCATTGTGAAGAAGCGAATCCATGACATTTCGCAATTTTTTCTTGATTTTTTCAACAATATGAAACCCAAGACTCTTCAGATGTATACTCATCAATTTTTTGGGAAAAGAAGGCCCAAAGAACTTAATATGTCAAGTATACTGTATGCAGAAGTGATAAAATGCTAAGGTTGGTGAGAAAAATCACGAACGATGAGAGCATTGTAAGAGAGCATCATTATCGACTAGAAAACTTTTCGTTCGTCATTTTTTTGTGAAAAGAAGTCCCAAGGAACTTAATCTGACAAGTATATTGTATGCGGAAGCGATAACATGCTAAGTAGTTCCTTATAAATTCTGTGACTACTACGACACGGACAAAATGATATTTAACAGGATGAAAAGAAAGCTCGCTTTATTATATTGATACGATGCTTTTAGTGCTGTTTCTTATCATGAATTCTATGGCGCTGTATGTCACCTTCCAGATATCACTTTTTTCTGTATTTTGCTATATAAGTCTCAATGTTTCTGCCCTTGCTGGAATGTGGCCTCAAAATCATTTTGTGAAAATGAACCCATAACATTTCGTGATTCTCCCTGGCTATCGGAAATGGTAGGATAGTCAATAATCTTCAGCTGTAGCTTCATCATCGGGGAAAAGAAGCCCCTACAAACTTTATTTGACAAATAAATCGAATGGGGAAGCGATATCTTCTTAGGTTGGTGAGAAAAGTCTTGCCTACATCTGTTGAGTTTGGTCAAATATTCTCTCTGAAACTACACAAAATTTCGAAGTAAAACTCTGTTTCTTATTTGTCCTATCCGTGATAAATTCGTTTTACGCACCGAATATCAAAGAATATGATGAGCCTGTTTACTATGTTTTTGCTTCTCTATATTTCTACATTGTAAGATTGCCAAAGCGTGTTAAATATCTGTGTATCGATCTGCGCAGTTTAAAGCATAATATCACGTTTCGTACATTCATCAAATTTTCTGATCATAATATTATCGAAGACTGCCATATACACGAGATTACAGAGCCACAGCTAAAACAACTCGTAATGATTTCACTTGGTACGTTGTCTCATTAAGATTGCTTGTTCCAATCGCTGCAAGCACAGTCTTGTGCCATTGTCTTGTGTTCCCATTTGATGCAGCTCTACAAAAGCTAGTACGATAACTTTTTGATATTCCTAAGCGTTGGCTCCCAAAAATACTGTTGTAAAATTTAAATATTTATTACTTTAATTGCTACCTAAAAGCAGAAATCAAGTAATCCGCCCCTTTTCCACAAAAGCAGAAAGGCATTTCATTAGAAAAAGGATAGATTGAACCTCAAAGTTTATGTTACCCGGGTTCAACACTGCCTGGTGAGATACACAAGTTTAACAGTTTCATAACTTCAGAATGTTATTTTATCATGTCACTATTTTTACAGCACATGTATCTCTCTTCCTCTACATCAGAAGCATCAAATAAATGGTTGTTTCACTTTGCAACTACTCTTACTTTACTGTTAAGAAAAAAATATGCACGGGCATCCATAACCCTTCACGATACAAACAAAATTTAAGCAATATTTATTTATAGATATTTTCAATTGCAGTATAAACAACTTTTTTTATTCAATAAATATGTACTTATTACAAACTAGCCGCCTTTGGTGACGAGCTTGTTCACTGGGAAGATAATTTCAATTAAATCTCTTAGGCATAATTTTAAATTCATGGTTCACTTAGCAAAGCAATTTTATATTTTAAAGTGTGATAGATATTTAACCCGTGTACTTTTAGTATCATTGCACCTAATTGTTCATTGTCTATATAAATACAAGTAATTGTCTGGATCATGTAACATCTAATTGCATGTTGACGGCCCAAACTTCACTTTCTTATTTCTTGTGCAAAATATGCATTTATTTTCAACATTAAAATGGCACGGTACATTTTATGTCCAGAGACATGTTAACTAGATTAAAACTTGAAGATAAAAAGAATGAAAACATAGTAACCATAATAATTCGACTAACTAGATATAGTTCTTAATATACATAAGATTTCAGAGACCTTGGCATACAGATTCGATTAAAATTTTGATGAAATAAAATATGAAAGCAAAACGCATTAGGATATTATCCCAACTTTTAACAATGAAAGAGAAACACGCAATTAAATATTTGTTTAAGCGATGAAAATGATTTGAATTGCGATGCAACAATGAAAAGTTTTGTTGTTAATTATATCAACAAATATATTTAAAAGTTTATTAAAACTAGAAAAAAACTTGTACGGCAATTTAATTGATATGTTTGAAAAGGTACTTTTTGCACTTTCAGATGGCGTAAAAAAATTTTTGTGCTGTAATATTTTCGGAAGTTATTATGCAAAAGCGTCAAAATTTCGCTTAATTTTTAATTAATTAAAATTCTAATTAAATTTTCAATTAAAGGGCTACAAGGTCCACATTTCTACCCTCCAAAATATTTTTGAGCAAAAGTTTGTAGCTCTAGATCCAGCGCCTTGCCCTACAGAGCGGCAACCCACATTCTCCTTTATTATAAGTAAAGGTGCGACATATAACAATTAGAGCTCACGATAAACAATGGTGGAAACAGTTAGTTAAACATTATGAAACACCTTTCACGAATTTGAATAAACACCCAGTGGATTTTTCTCAAAATGAAACATAATAGACTTATAAAAGGTGATTTAATCTTTTTATTACATTATGTTTTTTGTTTCATTTTATAGTATATATTCAGTCAATGAGCCAAATGAATACATTTTTCTGAATTTTTATCAAACAGATTTTAATCCTTTTCCCTTATCTATATATTTAAAATAATTTGGTAAAACCTTCACAGAATTCGCCAGCCGACCAATTTAGACAATTTTTATTTCATATGAAATCTTATGACGTCTAGATGTGTCATCAAGCGTCGCCTGCCCCCCCCCCCCGCCCCGGTTGGCGAGGGAAAGCGAAAAAAACACTTCTCCACCGTACATTCTCCAATAGGTAAAAACCTTCAGAGAGTTCGCCACAACTACCTGGCAGATTTCAACAATTTTTATTTCATATTCAAGATTATGACGTCTAGATATGTCACCAAGGTACGTCTGTTCCCCAACACCCTTAATTTTACAAAGATATTGCAAAATAAACGGAATATATTAACTGAAAGAACGGATATTTCTTGCAAAATAGTAAAGAGTTCCTCAGCCTCAAAAACTGGATAGATTTTGCCAATTTATTACGTCCCTTCTTTCAAATAACTAACGAATCAGAATGCTCCGGTTTTTTTCGCAAGTTTAAAATAGTATTTTTCATTTGTATTCAGTTTTGTTGCATTGCATTGCAATTTAATTTAGCTTTAATAGGAGACGATTTTTTTAAGACATCTCTATAAATATTATTATCTTTTCTTTAGTTAATATTTAATTTAAAATCAATAGCAAACGATTTTGCTTCTATTCTAAATTAATTTTTATTAGATTTGCAACAAGAAAATTAGTTGCTGTTAAAAAAAGCTTTTATGGAATGCAGCGTTGTTAAATGAGAGAATGAAGTTGTTTGTGGAATAAATATTTTAATTTTGAGGTGACTTTTTTTTCACCAATAATCCCTACAGTTCCATCAAAATGGCGTGTCAAAAATACTCTAAAATACCTATTGTAGGTGGTGCAAACTGTTTATTTAGGGAGATATCATTCTGTATTTATGGATCTGAAGACTTTCACGCCGAAATTCGTGAGAAAGTTGTACTAAACATTACAATTAGATGGGGTTTATTGAAATAATTTACAATTTTAAAGGAACATGTTGTCTACAAAGAATATGAAATCTACCATGGTTTTATACCCTGTTCCATTGATCTTTATGCAGTATTTAACTCATATTGTACCAAGCATTGAAAAAATTAATATTTAAAAAAATCTTAAATATGTGTTTCTCTAAGCCTATATATACAAATAAAATCAAAAAATTTAGCAAACTTTTATTAGTTTAGTCGTACAGGCTGTCCTAAAAACAGGGCAATGTTACAATCCATTGTTATTAGTCCTTACTTAGGTGGAAGGAGAGAAAGCATCTTAAGCATAAAGAAACGTTACATATTTGCAGATAGTTGTTGGTTTTGCTACACAGAGTTTCAGCTGGCATCTTTTTTGTCTTTTTTCTGGGTTTTTTACGATAATATGTTCATTTTTAAGCTTTATCAAATCCTCATTATCTTGCTGAATACCTAGTTTTCTGCAAGACGGATTCCTTGGGAAAGAAAGTCCCCAATAGGCAACTGTTATCTATCTTCGAAAATCAAGCAAGCTCAAACTATCATCACTAAATAGCTGACTGAGCTTCCATGAAGCAACAAAGGCTGCTTCAAAAGGATTAATAAATAAAGGACAAAACTATTTGTTTCCTTGAATTGATGTAAAATAAGCTGCCGCATGATTATCAAACTCCGTTTTTATATTTATAATAGTATGTAATGCACATTGGTATCATTGGTAATGCATTGGTCATTACACACTGTAGGAAAAATTGATCTTCTAGATCAGTTTTTGGCGGTGATTTTAACCAGTATAAAAGTATGGAATATTACCTCAGTAAATTTATATGAATGTTTTTCTTGAAGGTCAAAATTTTAAAAAACTTGTGTATTGAAAATGTAAGAAAAAAATATGCAAAAATCGCCATTTTAAAATATAATAAAAATATCTAATATTAATTTAAACTTGCGAAAAGGCATATATATATATATTTAAATTACTCTTGAATAACAAATCGTATTTAATTATAATTAAAATATTCAAAAGATTTTATATAAATGCCACTCGTGTGTGCTGTCCTATTTTTAGGACGATGAGGAAATATGTGTTAAAACTGGAAAAAGTAGTGGTCAAGAGCCTCGAAGCAGCGAGGTGGCAGGGACAGTGCTGAGAAAAGTGGGTGCTGGCCGTGAACCCACCTGGAGGGCGGTGAGAGTGGTTAGTAGCAATTTCAATTTGCAGGAAAAAACCAAACGTATATATGCAGAGAGCAAACTTAGGTGAGACAGGAAACACAAAAAAAGTCAAAGTCACATAAGAGAGTATGGATGGGAAAACCAACCGGATGAGTTAGGTGGCGCTGTTGGAATTCAGCACGAGTCATTTGAACTTCCGACTGAACACGTAGAGCATGCAAAAGTTTATGATGTTCAGATGGTAGCGTAAACTCAAAGCTCAAAACTCACAAGAGTTTGCCTGTCGCTGGTGAAACCCTGAAATCTCTACACCGCAAGAAATTATTACGATATTGAACTTCGATGGATGTCATCCCTATTAGCACAGGATATTTTACGATATCTCCACGATGTTGCTGAATGCTGCACAACATCGTAGAGATATCGTATGAATATTTTAGGGAAGCTTGTGCTAATAGGGGTTGCCTTTTTAAAAACTGGAACAATTGATTATCTATATATATAAAACGCTAAGGTGCATGGCGCAAAAAAGAGGTTAATTTCATTTTTGTCGACGGCAACGATCAGTTTGTATACAAAACAAAAACCGGCACCCTCCTCCCTGTTAGGCATAACTTCATGAGCATAGCCAACTACTATATTCGTAATGATGTAAAACAATTTTTTTCTCGCAAAATATGAGTTTAAGACGTAAAGTTCAAGATATTTCTAACAATATAATAGAACTTTGTGTGAGATCATTACGAAAAGATCGGTTATAGAAATGAAACAGATGGGCTTAGGCGAGCAAGAGAACGTACAGATCAACGTCTGAATAGTTTAAGTTAGCGAACGGAAAATCTTGCTTATTCACAAATTGAGATGAACATCATGGAACTTATCATTGTGAACATAGTATATTGGGTACTTTTTCGTTTTAAACCCTACGAAATAAATGACAGTCAAAATAACAATAGACTCCGTTTCGCCCTCCACCTGTAAGTCCCGATAGCATAGTCGTCAAGGCATCACGTTGCGGGTTCAATCCTTTGAATGGAAGTTTTTCTCTGAGTGTTTTCATTCGCGATCATTACCTTATTCTGCCTTTCATAATGCTCTAATCATTTTAGTATATCTCAATAGTTTAATTGATTTATTTTTAATCATTGAAAATTAAAAAATTTAAAAAATCTTTAAACATTTTTCTCTGTAAGACCATTCATTAATAAATTTCTTCATTCGGTACAAACATTACTAACAGGTACAATTTTCATTTTCATCATGCCATGTCTGTCAGATTTACGGGTGGTGGGGTCTGCGGTTCAAATGAGCCGTAACCCCTCACATCAACTACGGAGCCAGAAGGCATCAATTTGGCCGAAAATACAAGGTGTGCTTATAAGGGAGAGCAGATGCTCTGCATAGGATCGGCTCGTCATTTTAAAATGCCGAAATTGCGTTCATGGTATTATAAGTTTTGTAAATATTGTGAATATAATCTAATTTCTTTTTATTTAAGATCTTTTGAAAGTTTATTTTTTCTATATTGTGAAACAAAATGCTACAGTTCAGTAGCAGTAATTTGAACGAACGAAAAAATTCCAAGTGAGTTTAGGCCTAACAGTAGTCTTCGTACCAATCATGTCGCAAGAAACTCCACCGCCGCTGTAAATATCCTTGAAAATGCCGGATATTTTCCAAATGGAATACCATGAGCAGCTTGTATAATAGTGATAATGGTAAGAACTTTGAGCAGTTATTCTGAAAAAGTTCATGTACTGTCCAAGAGTAGAATATTGACAAACAAAGAGCTTTATTCCATTTCGGCCATCTTCCGGGGGATGTTGGTAGTAATATTTCTTGGGAATTTTAGGGGGAATTTTTCAGGGGGAATTTTATTCACCCTGTATGTATTAGTGTCCTTGAAGAGGTTATGTTATAAAGCGCTTAAACTTATTTTTAACTGAAGACAAACCAGAAGTCGAATAGTGTGATATTTCACAGTGAAAAACGGACCAAATTCAAATTTTTGAAAATAGTGTTAAGATTATCGTTTGTTCAAAACCATGTAGTAAATAGTTGTAATATCTTACTTTAACTCTAATTTTTGCATTTCCGCACCCATCAAATCCATATAGTTTTTTAAGTCAGAAATTAATGCACGCGAATATTTGTGGTAGCAGCCTTTTCAAAAGAGCTGTTTCAAGTGAGCAATCAAGTAAGAAAGCACAGTTTTGTGACAGTTCATTTGTAATTGATGTTATTCCTGGAAGATAAATTCACAAAAATGTATGAGCTTTGTGCAAATGTACAACAGTTAAAATTGTAGTAAAAGTTTTTAAAATGTTATATAACTTTTAGAAACATCAAATATTTAGTTGTACTTTCAAGGCCTTCAAAGTTATCATTTTATACCAAAAAATGTCTAAATCTCTAATAAAGAAGATTAGAAGGAAAAACGTTTGGTTGCGCTTTTTGTTTGTAGTGGTTCAAAATAACCAAAAGGCGTTTTAAACTATTTCAATTGTTTAAGTTATAATATTTTTGATTCCTCAGCAAAATTTTTACCAAGAAGATTGCTTTGCACTATTCTTCACTGTGAACCATCAGAGATTGAGGATAACACCTGAACCGTTATCATCCTCTCAAAACTACCGCACCATACTTAATTAACTATGTGAAAAATACAAGATAAGTTGGCTCCAGTTTACTTGGAATGGAAGTGTATGTATGTATATATATATTAAACCATTAAAACTCAAATAGATGATTTCATTTTAGATGATATTCAGATGATTTACTTTAAGGTTAGCTCTTATGGAAACATTTCACTTTATTCTCAATGGTTACTTGAAGGCTATATTACCTTTCATGTGCTTTTCAACTGCTCATTTCCTTACTAACCGTAGCAGAGACGGCAAATTTTTACGTAGTATCATCATAATTTTGATACCTGAGGCATCTCAACTAGGTCCTAATGCGTCTCGACAACAGAAACACCTATAAAGGAAAACAGAAATTTGGAAATACACGATTTGAAAAAGTTAACAAGAATTTGCGAAAAAGACGAAATTCTAGATTTTCAATGTTGTCCCCATGTCACCGAGATTTCTGGTGCAACATTGCCAAGTTATATTATTACACTGAAAAGTAACGTTAAATTCACATTTAAAATGATTCCGAAATGAAATTATATATTGTATTAAGCAAAACAAGTAGTTTTTACTTACGTTTGAATTAATGGGTTTTACGGGTCACTTAAGTTGACTATCAAAAACACCTGTTCTACAAACCGAAAACAAATACGCTGATTAAAACAAGTAAACAACTAATAAGTGTTAGAATGCGCAAAAAGGTAATTATTAAACGTCTTCTCTGTGCGACGAAACCTTTATTGCTTCGTTCAGAAACCTGGTAGGGCGCCAAACATAATTTTTTCAATAATTGTCAAAGTTGTCCTGGTTTACGGTATGTAAGTTTCATATAGTCTGATTGAAAACTCTGCATGTTTTAAGAAAAAAACATGGGGGGAAATTTGTGATTTTTTAAGAAAACTTTTATCTCTTCCCGAATTTTAGTGTTATTTTTACGAAAATGCATGTAAATATTGTGAACATGAAACAGAATCATTGATGAAAAGTGTACATTATTTTCAACTTTCTGTGAAGCAGGGCGAGCCCTAAATTATTTTCTTCTCCATCTACTCAACGCTAATGTGACTGAATCTTTACTGTAAAATATGAGTTCAAGTCTCTTCTTTACATGGTCGAAGTTCAAAGAAAATCCAACCAACTTTTCGGTGATATTCGAAAAAATGTGCAAATCCTAAGTTGTTCACATTCCTTCTCCCACCTTTATGTATAAACAGATATACATATTCTGAATATGCGTCGGTATAGAAACTATGTTTGTTTTGGTGAGGTCACAAATGCAGTCCTTCCCAACAGTTTTTTTCACTTAAGAGACTCAAAAAATCAGTCAATCTTGTATCTTGATGGAACAGCATTATCATCCTCTTTTCCTTCATGGATATGAAAGTTGTTTCGAGTGGCGTCTGCTGAAGATTTTCCAAACTCTTTGCTCATTTAATCGTATATGTAAACATTTAAATATTGTAATACACTATTAGTTTAGCTTTGATGTACTTTCTTGCGCGTTGTACTTCCAAATACAAAAATAAGCATATTTGTGTCAGATACATGAATGACTTTCAATAACATTAACTTTTTTAAAGATCTTCCGAACCTTTTTCCACAATCTTTGAATTATTTCGTATTTTGAACGTATCATTTTTATGAAGCATGTGCGTATCTGAAACGCACCAAACAGCAAAGAAAGCCATCTGTATATTTTATAAATAGAGCAACAGGTACAACACTTGTTTTACGTTTGAGGTGTTCAGATTTTTTTACCTTGCTACAACAAAGTTTATAATGCCAATGATATTCTTGCCCATAAAACTTTCCTGATCCATCACTGATGTCTTCATTTTTACACCAGTTCTTTCAGATATGATACAAACTCCAGAAGAGAAAAAAACATTCTTTTCAACTTTTATTTGTTTCTAAACCATCGGTTTAAGTGTATT